>BLSH010024049.1:643962-667828 GCA_018402905.1 Glandirana rugosa
GAAGGACTAGGGGACTCTCCGTTAGCCTAAAAGGGACCTAGTTGAAATGGATATTTACAGTCATGGGTCAATATAATAAATGTAATTCCTTTCTTAGGTCCGGAAAAAAATTTCGTTAGTTGGCACGACGGGTTTTGGTGGAGACCTCCCTCAGGTAAGGTGTAAAAGTGTCGAGATTGACACTTCTTTGGAATTCTCTCTTGAGAAGAGGAGATTAAGGAGGGATATGATCAACATGTACAAGTATATAAGTGGTCCATATAGTGAACTTGGTGTTGAGTTATTTACTTTAAGGTCATCACAGAGGACAAGGGGGCATTCTTTACGTCTAGAGGAAAAAAGATTTAATCTCCAAATACGGAAAGGTTTCTTCACAGTTAGAGCTGTGAAAATGTGGAATGGACTCCCTCCAGAGGTGGTTTTGGGCAGCACGGTTGATTGCTTTAAAAAAAGGCCTGGATTCTTTCCTTAATGTAAATAATATAACTGGGTACTGACATTTATAGGTAAAGTTGATCCAGGGAAAATCCGATTGCCTCTCAGGGGATCAGGAAGGAATTTCTCCCCCCGCTATAGCAAATTGGATCATTGGTTTTGCTGGGGTTTTTTGCCTTCCTCTGGATCAACTGTGGGTGAAGGATTGTATATGGGATTGTATGGTTATATATAATGTTTCAATTTTTTTTTGGTTGAACTAGATGGACTTGTGCCTTTTTTCAACCTGACTAATTATGTAACCATGTAACTCTGTTCTCCCTGTGCCTGCGTGGGTTTCCTCCGGGTGGAGCCCTTTGGTAATTCAAACCACCAAAAATAAGAGACTGTTATGTTAGAGATAATCAATTCAATTGATCCAATGCAAGAGTTGACCTGGATCCAACAGAATTGGATCAGAGAACAGGTTGGAACAGAGAACCAGTACTGGGGTCCCTTGGATCCCTTATGGATTTACCTACATCCTGTTACATATTGTACATGCCAACTGTCCTAGATTTGCTGGGACAGTCCTGCATCTTGGCTCTCTGTCCTTCTATAGCTGTGTTCTGGGCTATGTCCTGGGATTGCAGCATCAATCTTATTTGTGTTGCTGCAAATGTGCAGGGATCGGGGCTATACGTGAGCAGTCAGTGCATATTTAGAGGATGGAGTCTAGGCAGGATCTATTCATAAAGTGGACATGATAGACAGTTCCTGCATATTTAGAGGAGGGGTGTAGGCAGGACCAATCAGTAATGTGGGCATGGTGGATTGTTTATGCATAGTTAGAAGCGGGGTCTTGGCAGGACATAGTGGCAGGACATTGTTGAAGGTTCTTGTGTACTTAGAAGTAGGATGTTGGCAGGACCAATCTGTAATGTGGGTATGGTGGACTGTACCTACATATTTAGAAGTGGGGTCTTGGCAGGACCAATCTTTAATGTTGGCATGGTGGACTGTTCATGTATATTTAGAAGCGGGGTCTTGGCAGGACATAGTGGCAGGACATTGTTGAAGGTTCTTGTGTACTTAGAAGTAGGATGTTGGCAGAATCAATCTGTAAAGTGGGTATGGTGGACTGTTCCTACATATTTGGAAGCAGGGTCTTGGCAGGACCATCTGTGCATCTGTGGGCACTGACACGTACCTGACTGGTGAGCCTGACGTGCTGCGGGAAGGCCTCATATACAACCTATCTAAAGGGCCACCAATGTTACGAACATTGACCACAAGAGCCGAATGGTATAAGAGTGCCTGGATTGTCTCTGATGTAGCTGATGATCTCTCAGGGTGGACCAGCAGGTAACAGCAGGTGTTGTCAGCTCTACAGTCAGGAAACAGGAAGCTGAAGATGCAAGGCTGTGGAGACACTGGATGGGTGGTCAAACAAGCCAGGTCCGGTAACAGATGATCAATCAGACACAAGCGGCAGGCAGAGAATGGTCAGTATACAGGCAACAGTTCAGCAACAGTATATCAGTCAATGTAGAGAAAAGTGTGGTCACAAGGCTAGCCGGGGTCGGGATAACAGATGTCAATCATAGTCAAACAGGCCAGGTCAAAACAGGAAACGGATCAGATCTGTTTCTTCTTGAAGTGGCCAAACCTAGTGCAGAAGGCCGTTTTCACCTCATCCCCCTGACGGATACAGGACCAAGTTGGAGGCCCCCCGTAAGTCCAGTTTAGTAAAGATGACTGCTGACCTCAACTTATTGAATAGATCAGATAGCAGGGGGAGAGGGTACCGATTTTTAACAGTTATTTTGTTTAAGTCCCCACAGAGGTGCAGGGAGTGATCCTTCTTCTCCACAAAAAAGATACCTGCCCCTGCTGGGGAGGTCGAAGGCTGGATGAACCCCTTCTTTGGATGTAGTCTTTTAAAGCCTCCTGTTCCTGCTCAGCAAGGGGGTAGATCTTGCCAAAAGGGATTTCCACCCCTGGAAAGGGGCAGTCATATGGCCGATACGGGGGAAGAGCATCAGCCCCTCACTTGCTAAAGACATTCAAGAAGTCATGGTAGTGTTTGGGCACAGCCTGTCGCACTTCAGGTTCAGAGCCCATGCAGAATAATGTGGAGAGCGGAGCTACGGACTCCGGTAGACAATGTTCCCAACAGTAGGTAGAGCAGAAATTAATTCTTCCTGTGGTCCAGTCAGTCCGTGGATTATGTGCCCGTAGCCAGGGTAAGCCCAAAATAACAGGGAACAGGGGGATGCAATGGTGTCGAGGCAGAGGATCTCTTTGTGTTGGGAGGAGGTCAGTACTGGAAGAGGAAATGTCTCTTGGGTCACAGGGCATAATGCTTCACCCGTCGGCCAGGTAGACAGAGAGTCCTCGTGCTTTAGTCTGTAATGGGATGTGTTGCTGGGAGGCAAAAGTCAGGTGAATAAAGCAAATACAAGCCCCAGAGTCAATTATAGCAGTGACTGGCATTTCCCTTCCTGGCAACTGGAACAAAATAGGGAGAGTGAGATGGGTGACACTAAGGGACGAAGTGATGGGGTTAACAGATAAGGTTCGCCACTTACGTGTCTTGACGGGACAGGTGTGTACGTAATGGCCAGTTCTACCACAATAAAGACAGAAGTTGTTTTACTGGCAGTATAGATGGACTTCAGGAGACAGCAGGGGGCATACTATGCCAAGCTGCATGGGCTCTGGGGCTTCAGCTGCAGGACTGACTGAAACAGGCTGGCTAGGAGCAGAGCTGGCAGGAGTGGGATAGGTGGGAGCTGCGATCCAAAGCATTACCCAAACTGGACGCTGCTGCTGGGTGGACCTTTCTGATCACAGCTCACGGAGTGGGCGGTCAATATGAATGGCCAGTGTAATGAGGGCATCCAGGGTGCTTGGGACACCGATCCGCGTCAGTTCGTCCTTCAGGCGCTCCGAAAGTCCTAGACGGAACTGATGTCACGGTGCTGTGTCATTCCACTGCGTATCTGCACTCCAGTGCCTGAAGTCCATTACATAGTCCTCGGCTGTCCTACGGCCTTGCTGGAGTGCATGGAGGGCAGCCTCTGCTGTGGAAGTCCGCTGCGGATCATCGTAGATTCTCACCATGGCATCAAAGAAGGCAGACATAAACTGCAGAAGTGCATCATTCCTCTCCAGCAGCTGGTGGGCCCAGGACTGGGGCTCACCCTGGAGTAAGGAGATGATCAATCCCACTTAAGTGGCTTTTAACGAAAATGTCAGTGGTTGCAGGGCAAAATATAATTGGCATGTGTTACGGAATGCACTAAATTTCCCCCGGTCCCCTGAAAACCTTTCTGGTGCAGGAACTCTGGGTTCAGGGGGTGGCATCACCACTGATGGCACTGTAGTAGCAGTCCCAGTGATGGAGGGCGCTTCAGTGGTCTCTGGGGTGCGTGCTGGTGCCAGCAGGGCCTGGATTTGCTGATCCAGCTGCTTTTAGCCATCCTGCAGGGATTGGACTGCTTGGGTCAGGGCAGCGAGATGCTGGCAGATGTCATCTCTGGAGGCCAACTTCCCACTTGCAAGCTCAGACATGGCTGTTTGATACTGACACGTGCCTGACAGGTGAGCCTGACATGCAGCGGGAAGGCGTCGCATACAACCCCGGCTAAAGGACCACTAATGTTATGAACAGTGACCAAAAGAGCCGAGTGGTGTAAGAGTGCCTGGATCGTCTCTGATGCGACTGATGATCTCCCAGGGTGGACCGGCAGGTAACAGCAGGTGTACTCAGCTCTGCAGACAGGAAGCAGGAAACAGGAAGCTGAAGATGCAAAGCCGTGGAGACACTGGACGCGTGGTCAGACAAGCCGGGTTCGGTAACAGATGATCAATCAGACACAAGCAGCAGGCAGAGAATGGTCAGTATACAGGCAATGGTTCGGCAACTGGATATCAGTCAATGTAGAGAAAAGCATGGTCACAAGGCAAGCTGGGGTCGGGATAACAGAAGTCAATCGTAGTCAAACAGGCCGGGTCAAAACAGGAAACGGATCAGATCTCAACAAGTAGTCACAGGACATATATGAGCTGCAGATCAAAAGGCAAAGTTTCTGCGCAGCTGAGGTGTTTAAATAAGGCAGTTTGGCTCCAATCACTGCAATCAGTCTGCACTAGTGTTAACCCTTAGGTGACCCCTGCGCCTGGTGGCAGATCCCTGACAGGCAAGGTGGACTGTTCCTGCATATTTAGAAGCAGGGTCTTGGCCGGACCAATCTGTAACGTGGGCATGGTGGATTGTTCATGCATATTTACAAGTGGGGTCTTGGATGGACATAGTGGCAGGACATTGTGGAAGGTTCTTGTGGATTTAGAGGTAGGAAGTTGGCAGGACCATTCTGTAAAGTGGGCATGGTGGACTGTTGTTACATATTTAGAAGTGGGGTCTTGCAGGACCAATCTGTAATGTGGGCATGATGGATTGTTCATGCATATTTAGAAGCAAGGTCTTGGCAGGACATAGTGGCAGGACATTGTAGATGGTTCTTGTGCACTTAGAGGTAGAATGTTGGCTGGACTAGTCTGTAAAGTGGGCATGGTGTACTGTTCATGCATATTTAGAAGTGGGGTCTTGGATGGACATAGTGGCAGGACATTGTGGAAGGTTCTTGTGGACTTAAAGGTAGGATGTTGGCAGGACCAATCTGTAAAGTGGGCATGGTGGACTGTTCCTGCATATTTAGAAGTGGGTTCTTGGCAGGACCAATCTGCAATGTGGGCATGATGGATTGTTAATGCATATTTAGAAGCGGAGTCTTGGCAGGACATAGTGGCAGGACATTGTAGATGGTTCTTGTGCACTTAGAGGTAGGATGTTGGCAGGACCAACCTGTAAAGTGGGCATGGTGGACTGTTCATGCATATTTAGAAGCGGGGTCTTGGCAGGACATTGTAGATCAGGCATATGCAATTAGCGGACCTCCAGATGTTGCAGAACTAGTCCCATGAGGCATAGCAAGACTCTGACAGCCACAAGCATGACACCCAGAGGCAGAGGCATGATGGGACTTGTAGTTTTGCAACAGCTGGAGGTCCACTAATTGCTTATCCCTGTTGTAGATGGTTCTTGTGCACTTAGGAGTAGGATGTTGGCAAGGCCAATCTCAAAAGTGGGCATGGTGGACAGCTCCTGAGTACTTAGAGATGGAGTCTCGATGGAACCAAAATATAAAGTGGGCTTGGGTGCCTCCACCCAGAAAGTGGGCAGGCAAAATGTGAACTTTGGATGGGGTTAACAGCATCCTGGGATTCGGGACAATAATGCCCTAATAGCCAGTCCCAAGGGTAGCCAGCGCACTGTGCTTGAGGTAAATGCCCAGGTGTTCACCCAAAAAAACTGGTATAGAGGTACTTGCAGATATTGCAGAGGAAATATATATAAAAAAAACTGCGTTTTAATTGTCCACTTTTCAATGAAGCTCAGTCCATCTTTCTGAAGACATAGCCAATGTTAACCTCCTCACTCTCTGACCTCCACTGAGGCATCATTACCCAAAGAATTATTCTACTCTGCATCCTGTTTTGACTGACATTGTCTACAATATGAATCTGCATATATAACAGATAATGTGAAGTGATTTGTCTGTTTGTAAAAAGCATCTTATCCTCTGAAAAAAAGCTTAAAGCTACTTTCTTCTAGTCTGGCTCCGTGCCCCCCTCCCCCATCCCGGTTCAGACGTATATCCAGTAGATGATATTATTAAAGCACAGCGTGCCAAGAAACACAATGGATGATGGCAGACTATAGAATTGTCTCTCTGATATCTTTCCAACATGAATGGAGTCTCTTCCACAAAGAGAATATGAACAAAGTTGGACCTCTAAATCGCTCCTGTGAGGGAGAGGAACACAAGAAGCCGCGCATACAATGGAAGACTCACAACAATGCTGCTCCTAAACCACCGCTGACCTGGTGCCGACAAATACTAAAAAGTGGCTGATTTATTACTTATTTTTCTATAAAATTCAAAGTAAACCTCAATTGTTTGCTTTTGTCACTCAGTCCCCCCCCACTCATCTCATGATGGGATCAATGGGTAACAAAACCGTATTTCCTTTACACAATTGGTTGTGGGGGGTAATTACTGCAGCAGAGAAGACCCAGCCAGGGGCATCAGAAACAATGCCAGTTGCGGTGTACCCTGCCGATATATTGTAACAACCAAACATCTCACCTATTGTATAGACCCAGAAGAACAGACTCCTCCAGCACTGCAGAATATTTAAGTGCGTCTAAACCCAAAAACATAAATGTAATATACTGCAACTTACCAGTCCTTAGATGTGGCGCCTGCGTTCTTTTTTTTTGGGATTTTCTTTCCTTAATTTTTATGTGGTGATCCAGGCAGTAACACACGTCACACCGTGGGATGTCTCCACTATCTATGGAGGAGCAACCCTTGGACAGCACCATTGTTTGGAGAGGGTAATGTTAGATGGGATAGCCGATTCGGATGGTCTTTACATGTATGTGTGAGGGAACTAGAGGCAAACCAGGGTGTACCGAATAGTATATGTATTTATTGTCTTAGCCATTTGTCTCAGCCATATAACAATACCATACAGCATATATGTCAAACACAAGGCCCGCGGGCCGATTGCGGCCCTCCAGACCTTGTCATGTGGCCCTCGCACCCAGTTTTTCAGCCGGAATGTGGCGGAACTCCATTTTGCCACCTCCAACTGTCACCCTCCGCTTCTGATCCCTGCAAGGTGAGGCAAAGCTGCCTACAAAGGGAGGTATTAGAGCTACGTAAGGTAGGAGAGAGATGCAAGGAAGCTTCGGGGAGAGGGTTGGTGTTGCACACTGTGCATAGTGCACCCCTAAATCCTGCATTCTGTACACAGCACACCCCTTAACTTTGTGTGCAATGCACTCCTGAACCCTGCACTCTGTACACAGCATATTCCTGAGCTCTGCACTCTGTACACAGCGTACTCCTGAGCTCTGCATTCTGTACGTAACATACTCTTGAACTCAGCCCTTTTTACATTTCGCATACCAGATACAACCGGCCCTTTTAAGACAACTATACTGCTAATGCGGCCCTTGATGAAATGGAGTTTGACACCCCTGCCATACAGTGATGGTTACATAACACATAGCAGCCTATTACAGATCATATGTATAAACATATTGTCTTAAAAAAAATGGTTACAGAGTATTCTCCATGAGATAAAATTCATAAATACATGGTAAGTCATACAAGACAATGTAGTGCATCAAGTACAAGCCCGATGCGTTTCATGGCACAAAGGCCACTCTTCAGGGGCGGATGCATAACAAAGGAGATCTACAGGAAGACATGGGCAAGTAACATAAGCATAGTGGTACAACCCACATGGGGAAGCCGTACTACTAAAAGGAAATAGTCTATAGATGTATAATTCGACTATTGTTACTTACATGTACAGCACAGGACAAGTATGAAGGCTAAGGTGTGTGGACTGGCACAGGTGCCAGCACCGGGAGCTGAGGTGGGTTCATGATGCGACAAGGGATGTGATGGTGATTCCTAGTAATTTGCTTTCCAATAAATAAGGGAGACAGAGACTCCAACCTAAAATAAATATATATATATATATATATAAAATGTGACAAGTGTACTCCAACTAAACTGATGGAAAGGAAGAGCCCTGCACCGATAGAAGTACCAAAGTGATGGGAACCATTGGATTTGTCAATGGATGCATGCTGGAAAGGTGAAGAGAGGTAAGTGCTGATAGGTACAGCAGAGGTGTGGAGTGATGTGGCCAGGGGAAGACTGGAGAGAAGGATAAAGCAAAGGTGAGGTACCTAAAAGAGAGGAAGGACAAAGCACAGACTTACAGCATGTGAAGGCTCAGTGTTTTCCTGATAGCACCGTATGGACCCACCAGTGTCACGCAGGCATACGTTTATAATTAATTGAGCCCCTGATGACGTCAATTGTGACGAAACCGGAAGGGTGGAGCTACGCTTATATGTGATCTATGCTATTGCGCATGCGCGGCTGCTTTCAGCCATTTTGGAGTCTGGCAGATGGCCACTGCGCGCCTGCTTGTAAACGCCATACATGTGAGTTTAACATTTTACGCTGTTAAATAAAAGTTACTGGCTTTATGGGATTACGCTATGAGAGCCCCTTGTATCTTTGCATGACCTGCTGACAATTGTGACACAGTGGACTTGGTGGTTGATCAAAGCCCACATCGGAGAATGAGTGACAAAGGTTATTCCTAGGCTACACATGTAAACAAAGCGCGTTAGACCACTCTTACATAGGGGGTCACACGTTATCCGGTAAGAGCGGTGTGTGCACAGTGGTGATTACAACTTTAACTTCTCAGCACAGCTGGTGGGATCTATCTGATCTATCCTTTTCTTAATTGAACATTTTGGGGTGATTTCTCGTTCATCAAGCAACTTCATTTTATGAACATTTGATTATTGCTTGACATCCATTAGCGCTGCATTTATATATTTGATTTGTTGAATGTGTTGTGTATGAACATTATGCATAGCTGCTTTTTGTCCTATATATGATTTTCTTTTGATTTAAAACTATAATTAATTGAGGCTGAACCCCAGCTAACACTTTTAAAGCGGTACTCAAACCCCGCCCCCCTTTTTTTTTCCTACATACCAGTGGTGCTCTTCAAAGTACAAAATCCAGCTCTGTCCTGCTGCAATTCACTGTTAGGGTACCACATAACAGGTCCCACGCTGCCTTCCTGGTCTTCTCCTAACCTGCAGAGGTTCTAGGTGTTGGCAACCAGCTCTGATGACGTGTTGGACCCGCCTGTAGGCAGGTGCAGTCTGTACTCCCCACTGCAGGTGGCGGTCAACCGAAGTGGAGATGCAGAAGTGGAAGGAAGTTGTGAGCAACTTGGTTTCTCTGTGACTTCTTGCGATCACAAGGTGACAGATATCTGATTGGATGCTGGAGCCCCATGTGAGTCCAGCAGCCATTTTGGGTCAGGCATAGACTATTTAAGACTGCAGCTCCCAGATTTAGCCTGCTTTATGCAAGTGGCTAGCATAGGGACGATCCCTGTCTGGCAGGGCAGTGCTTAGAGGTAGGCAAAGGTTTCAGAGCAGTAAGGACAGTGCAGGGACTATGTCTAACTCTTTAAAGGAATCCCCCCCCCCCCCTTGGGTGTGTACCAGCCAGGCCGCATTCTGCTCCTGGTTGCAGGCTTGTCAGCATTTTCAAGCTTCCAGACCACTGTCATAGTTCGTAAGTGCCTCCGGACGGGTGTGCCTGCCGGCCACGTCTGAATAAGTTGTGTTGAACCTTTCTACAATATAACTTTGTTGCCTGACTTAAACGTGTGTGTTTACTGCCCGCCACACCACGCTGCACCTTGCTCACCTGGCCGAACGGTTTGCCGATCCTGTGAGATGTGATGGAAGTATCCCAGGAGGGGGCAGGACCAGGTGCATGGCAGTCTGGCCTAGGCTGAATGGTGGTGAGGCCCAGGCTAAACATTTAAAAAAGCGTAAAAAAAATTGAAAATAAAAAAATGAAAATAAATTCCAGCAATTCTGCCTGCGGTGGGGGGAGTGTTTATACGCAACTAACTGCTTTTTGGGAATTTAGTTCCACTTTAAAAAGTCAGAGAAACTGTTTTTTTTTTTTCCTCTTGGGATAAAAGTTTAACTAAATTAATAAATGTTGATCATTATGAGCACCCCTGTCAGTGGTAAATGGTTTATCTCATCCTAATTTACCCTTTACTAAATAGCCTGGTCTGTTAAAAGAAGTTGAAAACTAACAGACTTACTGGTCGGATCACCAGGTGATAATAAAGGAAACATGCCCAAAAGAAAACGTATGGGTTTGGAGAGCTGCAATATATTACATTTTTGCTTTTGGGTTTAGATACACTTTTAGGAAGAGAGTCAAATAGAGGAAGGAATAGAGTCCTTTAGCAATGTAGGCTATATTGGAAGAGGATATTCTTCCTGTAACTCATGGTCATTGAATTTTTGCATTATCATAGAAAGATGGCCTTGTCACTTTGTAGCCATATACTGTATAGGGTATACACGCTTCGGGGGAAGGCTTTCCATAAAATTTTGGAAGGTGTCTGTGGGAATTTGTGCCCATTTTTTAAGGTCAGGTACTGATGTTGGATAAGAAGACCTGGCTCACGATGGTCATTCCAATTCATCCCAAAGGTGTTCAGTAGGGTTTAGGTCAGGGCTCTGTGCAGGACCCTCGAGTTCCTCCAAACTAAACTCATCAAACCATGGAGCTAGCTTTGCGCACAATCATGCTGGAGATGAAAAGGACCTTTCCAAGACTAGTGCCACAATGCTGGAAGAGCAGGAGAAGGCTAGAACCCCTGCCATCCAAAAGAAAAGAACATAGGTGAGGCCAGATACTTATGTTGGATGAGAAGACCTGGCTCACAATGGCCACTCCAACTCATCCTAGAGGTGTTCAGTAGAGTTGAGGTTAGAGCTTTGCAGGGCAGCCATCAGAAATGTTGGGGCCCCTTACACAGCTTTCGACCTGCCCCCCCCGTCTGACCACCAACATTTCCCAGTGCCCGCCCACTGGCCATCCCACCACATCCGCCCACTAGCCAGGGGTGTACCCATGTTGCAGCCACAGTAGGAATTATACACCCTGTCACACTTACCAGGTGTAGCCTGCCACGCATGACCCATTCAAGTGAAGTGTGCAATGCATGCTAGTGTGGGATCCAAGGTGTTAAAAAAACAGCACCCAATGCTTGCAATAAGACCTCACAGCGAACCATAGGTGCTGAAGGTCCCAAGCTTGGACTAGTTGTGGTCCAGGAGGTCCTCTCCGTGTGACCCAAGTTTGATATTTTTATGGTTCAGGAGAACGGTGTCCCCAAACATGGTGCCCCCCTCCCATAGACTCCATTGTTAAGTCCAAAATTCACCGGACAATTACCAGTCAATGACTGGTCACTTTGGGGACTCCGTACGGCCGAAAGATATGTGCTGGAGGTCCCAAACCTGGACCAGTTGTTGCCCAGGGAGCTCTCTCTATGTGACCCAAGTTTGGTAATTTTACCAGCTATCGTTCGGGAGAACACTGGGGCCCCTTACATCAGTACTGCCTGGTGGCCCTGGTGCTTTGTGCAGGGCACTCAAGTTCCTCCACACCAAACCCATCAAACCATGGAGCTGGCTTTGCGCACAATCATGCTGGACATGAAAAGGACCTTTTCAAGACTGACGCAACATGGCTAGAACCCCTGCCATCCAAAATAACATTGGTGAGGCCAGGTACTTATGTTGGATGAGAAGACCTGGCTCGTGATTATCATTCCAATTCATCCCAAAGGTTTTCAGTAGAGTTTAGTTTTGGGGTTCTGTGCAGGACACTTAAGTTCCTCCACACCAAACTCATCAAACCATGGAGCTGTCTTTGCACACAATCGTGTTGGAAATGAAAAGGACCTTTTAAAGACTGGTGCCACAAGGTTAGAAGTGCAGGAGAAGGCTAGAACCCCTGCCATTCAAAAGAGCATTGGCGAGGCCAGGTACATATGTTAGATGAGAAGACCTGGCTCACAATGGCCATTCCAACTCATCCCAAAGGTGTTCAGTAGAATTGAGGTTAGAGCTCTGTGCCGGATACTCAAGTTCCTCCACACCAGACTGGTCAAACCATGTCTTTATGGCACTGGCTTTGTACACAGGGACACAGTCATGCTGGAACAGAAAAGGGCCTGCACCAAACAGTTACCACAAAGTTAGGAGAGTGTAATTCTCTGCAATGCCTTTGTATGATGTAGTGTTAACAGGACCCTTCACTGACAACACCTGAAATGCATAATTTGGAGGGAAGCTGACATCTTTTTTATAAATACAAAGAATAAAAGAATGTTCTGCTCCTCTTTTCTCTCATATTGAATATTTTCTGGTTGAACGTTCTTGTGGCTATTTTTCTGTTAGGATTGAATGCAGAGGCGTAACTAGAACCTTCAGGGCCCCGGTGCAAGAAATTATGAAGGGTACCCTGGCTAGGGCCCTTCCCTCTTCCCACTGATCCTGGGGCCCTTTACTCCCATTGCAGGTCCCTTTAATATGGTACCCTTTCACAAGTTCTGCAGCGGGCCCCCTTTCTGCCATCTCTCCCCCATGGTGGGGAAATGCCAATTGTGACCTCTGCATTCCTGATAGTTCCCTCACTGGTGTCATTAGTTTTTCATTTTTATTTTTTTACCATTTCATTTTATTTATTTTTACAAATTTTTTTAGGAACCCTTTTGGGGGGCTTTGATGAGATATCAGGGGCCTAAACAAACCTCAGCCCTCAATCTCCATCTCTGTAGCCTCAGCTGCACAGAATGAATGGACAGGAATAGCTGTGCACCGAGCCTCCCATTCATTCAGAAACGGAAGTATAGGAAAACCTGTTTACTGTGCTTCAGTTATAAATAAACCAATTGATACCAATCACTGACTCTGTCCATTCAGAAAAGGAAGGAGCCGATAAATTACAAATTTACCAACCCGTTCCCATCTCTCCATCATGACTCATCTTCTACAGCAGCTGGCAGGAGAGAGGAGGGGGGAAGACAGAAGCTCTGTGGGGGGACCAGGGAAGCACACAGGGACCCTGGGAACAGCAGAAGACAAGTAACCTGGATAGGAGGGGTGGCGGGGGCAGCATATAAAGGAACCAATCTCCTCTATTAGGAGGAAAATGGAGGAGATTGGTTCCTCTAAATGCCGCCCCCACCATCCCTAATATCCAGGTGTACAAGGGAGGCACATGGGCACATGCAAATGCAACCCCTATAGTTACGCCCCTGATTGAATGCTACACTTGCCCTTCCACTATCTAACTATCCTCTCCTTAAAGTGTATCCAAACCCAAAAGCAAAAATGTAAAATCGTACAGCTTTCCAATCCTTAAATTATCTATATTATTTGTTAATTTTGTGCAAATTTTTCACAATTTTCTTTAATACATAGACCCCCTAGTCCTGCATATACAGTATGTGATTCTACATTGGTGTCTGCACCGTTCAGGATGATCGCCGGCTGCTGGGAGTGAAATAACAGACATCCCCACTCTGGGTGAGGAATTTCTGCAGCTGGTAATAGATGGCGGTCTAGTAATGAGTCTTATCTAATTCAACAATATGCTGGGGACTGTCTGTAATGTTATTTAATTAGAGGCGCTTGTAAATTTCTTATTGAGCTGCACTGTATTGATTTCTATTAGTTATTCTTTAACCAGAGCTGTTCCCTGCTGGATGGTGGAATTTATTTACTCCCATAATTTACTGCCCAGGCTGAATTTTATTGGCCACTCTGGGACAATATCCACAGCGGGCAATTCGCATTGTGGTGATAAATCTCGTCTTGGAGCGGATGAGAAAACCATAGCGAAATTAATTGGGCTGTTTACCTGCACCGAATAGCATTTGGTATGCAAATAGGACCTTCGCTGCGGTACATCTTGCATGCTAGATTACACTGTGTGCAAAGGAGGGTCGTGTGAACATTGCTGTGTCTACAGAATATAGAAGTGCAAAGTGCAGACCCTACACAGCAACAGTGGATGTCGGGGGGTTGGGTTTACATTTTTCAGGTTATGGGGTGGTTGTATTAGTTGTATTCGTTTTTCAAGATTTATTTCCTTTATTTTCACCTGGTGATCCTGCAAATAATATACTTCCTGGCCTAGGGTGACAACACCCACTGTACTGTATCTGTAGAAGATCTCATAAGAAAGCTCACATAAAAAAGTTGTGTAGCCCTGGCTCACAGCCCTTTACGGGTGGGAGTCATATGGGGATGCTGCAGCATGTAACTATGTCTCCCTCTGATAAATTGGACTGTGCAACAGGGAGAGAAGAGAGGAGGGAGTCCAACTGGCCTTTGCCATCACTTGGCGGGTAGCCCACCCAACGCTGTATCTTGGCCTAGGCCAACAAGGCCCAGGCCTAGGGCGGCACTTTGCTGGGGGGCAGCACAAAAAGAGTTCCCGTTGGTTCGCACTACATTTTTAGTGTAGTGCCAGTCTTATGGGGCGAACTGGGCTGGGAGGCAAACTGGTCTGGCACACTCATAAGGGGCTGCCATCAGGGGGGGTACAGCCCATTCATATGTAGCAGACCTGGGCGTCCCATTGGGCCCAGGCGACGGGCCCCAACCAAGGAGTTGTTGTGCTGCCCCATAGCCAAACAGGAAGCGTTAGGAAATCTCTTAACTGCTTCCCGACCGCGCGCCGTCTTTTCACGGGAGCCCTGCGCGAATCGCCGTAAATAAGCGGCGATTCGCATTTGGCCACCAGGGGGCGCGCGCACTCGCGCCCCCACCGCACTCCTGGGGGGTGTGCCCGCGGCTCGGGCGGACCCGATGTCCGCCAGCGAGCCGCGATGAGCGGCTACAGGGAAAAGAACGGGGAACCGCCGATGTAAACACGGCGGTTCCCCGCCCTGTCAGTGGGATCAGTTAGATCTCTCATGACCATGTTAGCCCAACCCCCCCACAGTAAGAACACACCCAGGGAACACTATTAACCCCTAGCTCTCCCCCTGCAGGTTAACCCCTTCACTGCCAATGACATTTATACAGTAATCAGTGGACATTTAAATTTCTGATCGCTGAATAAATGTCATTGGTCCCAAAAAAGTGTCAAAATGGTCCGACATGTCCCCCCCCAATATCGCAGTACCGCTAAAAATCGCAGATCGCCGCCATTACTAGTAAAAAATTTAAAAAAATAAAAACCCCAGAAATGAATTCTCACCATCCGTAAACGCGGCCACTTTTGCGCAAACCAATCAATAAACGCCGCTTGCAATTTTTTTTATCGCAAATATGAGGAAGAATATAAATCGGCCAAAAACGGTGAAAAAAAATGTTTTTTTATATTTTTTTTTTGGATTTGAATTTTAGCAAAAAGTAAGAAATTTGGGTTTTTTTGCAAAATGGTTGCTCTTCTTTTGTTTATAGCGGCGATAAGAAATGACGCAGAGGCCATCAAATACCACCAAAAGAAAGCTCTATTTGTGGGAAAAAAAGGACGCAAATTTTGTTTGGGTACAACGTCGCACGACCGCGCAGTTATCAGTCAAAGCGACGCAGCGCCGAATCGCAAAAAGTGCTCTGGTCCTAAAGCTGCAAAACCTTCCGGTTGGTAAGTGGTTAAAGTGGTAGTAAACCCTCCTATCATTTTCAGCCATCTTGGCCTCTGTTTAATCTACAACTGCCATGATGCTGCACATGTGATCAGCTATGACACCAGCCATTCGATGGTTTGACAGTTTGGTTTAGAGCACAACCAATGAGAGTGTTACATTTCCGGCACATGCTGGAAATGTAACTGGTTTTTAACCTGTTAAATGGATGGGTTTACCACCGCTTTAAGGGAATCCATTGCCCCCCACCCCCAAGGCCCTCAGAACTAGTGTCCCCACTGGAAAACTTCAAGGCGGGTCTTAAACAGGAAGGGGTGTGGCCTTGACAGAAAGGGATGGCTCTTATTTAAATTAGAGGGTGCATGAGTTTAGTCAGGCCTGGGGCAACACAAAACCTAAATACACCCATGAGCCCACCTGCACATTCAGAGAAGGAGAAAGCTGGGGGATAGGGTCATAAGGGGTGGCTGTAAGGAAAGCTGTCAAGGACTAAAAGGCAGTGTAGGAGAATGTGCTGTGCAGGGATCCCAGAGTGGAGAATGCCGAAGAGGACAAGGGCCTAGGAGTTGCTGCTGTGTGCAGAAAGAGAACTGCCAGGAGGCCATAGAGTTCTGCCGTGTCTGATGTGTGCTGGGGTGACAGAGGTGGAGCAGAGAGACTGTGCTGGGAATCTGCAGAGAAGGCTGCTGTGCTGAGCCAGAGGGCCCCAGTGGTGCCCAGGATGTGGTGTGACCTCGTCTGGCCTCTAGGGACTGGACTGCCAACCTGAGGACACCTACATAGCATCAGTGGTGAAAGGCCCTTTGGCCAACTTTTATTAGAACTGTTCTTGCTTTGCTGTCAATTGAACTTGGTTGCCACCAGGAGAATATGCCAAGGATTCAATCCTAGTGCATCCAGTTCCTTTTGATTGCAAATATTCTCACGTTAAGAGCAAGTGCTCCAACAAAGTTTAAGGTCCCACGGCCAACAGACTTTAAATTCATTCTCCCGCTGGCCAGTGGTTAGCTAGGATCTGTAGATAGAAGTTAGGCACCGGCAGCAAGCCATGCATCGCTCAATCGGGTTTGGGAAAATATTTGCTGAGCTGATTGCTGTTATTCTTATTTGCTGTATGTTGGCAGTCCAATTGTCAGAGGTTAGGCAAGGTCACAACACACTCGGGGTGCCATATCATTTTTACCCTTTTTGAGCAGCTATAACAAAAGGCTTTCAGCTGTATATTCAACAGACCAAATTGGGGCAAATAAGAGAAATGTATTATTAGCATTTAAATATACTTTAAAGATGTAAACCTTACCTGAGTGACTTTTAGTTTGCTCCATGCACTGTTTTTAAACATTTTTTTCCCCCATAAAACATCAATTTCAATTTTTTCCCCCCATCTTAGTGCTCCTGATATCCTACATCCTCTTTCAGTCACTTCCTCTCTACATGCACTCCATGCACTCTACATGCACAGGTACTCCAGCTTTGCTTGCAAATCATAACTTAGCATTGCTCTAGTCCGGTGTCCCGATAGTGACAGCAGTAGACCGTGCCTGAGCAATGTGTGCCTGCATGGGCTTTAGTGGACAATAGTAGACCATGCCTGTGCAATATGTGCTTGCATGGTCACTTTTGGTCTCTGGAGAACAATAGTAGACCATGCCTGTTCAATATGTGCTTGCATGGTCACTTTTGGTCTCTGGAGAACAATAGTAGACCATGCCTGTGCAATATGTGCTTGCATGGTCACTTGTGGTCTCTGGAGAACAATAGTAGACTATACCTGTGCAATATGTGCTTGCATGGTCACTTGTGGTCTCTGGAGAACAATAGTAGACCATGCCTGTGCAATATGTTCTTGCATAGTCACTTTTGTTCTCTGGAGAACAATAGTAGACCATGCCTATGCAATGTGCTTGCATGGTCACTTTTAGTCTCTGGAGAACAATAGTAGACCATGCCTGTGCAATATGTGCTTGCATGGTCACTTTTGGTCTCTGGAGAACAATGGTAGACCATGTCTTTGCAATATGTGCATTTACATTTGCTTATGGTCTCTAGAGGACAATAGTAGACCATGCCTGAGCGGTGTGTTTTTTTGCATGGAATTTTCAAAATTAAACAGGTTTAATCATGGACAGCACACAATAATTCCAATGTCCATCCCTTTGATGCATGTCACCCAGTCAGGGCTTAATCATAGAGATCACCGTGCATTGCCACACTTTGCATTCATTTGCGTGCTCAGAGGACAGTCACACCTCTTTGATAGCTCTTAAAATGTATGTATTCCTCAACATGGAACTTCTTTTACTCATTCTCTTTTTGATCTTCTAAATTTACAGCTGAAAGCTTTTTGACACATCTGTTTGATACGTTCAAAAAATAATTGTTGATCCTGTTAGAAACCCACAACTGTGTTCTGCAGTGTAATCTAAGACAGTGTTGTCTAAGACAGTTCTATTGGGCTTTGGAAAACCAAGGATGGTTTTAGCCTAATGAACTCTGGTTCAGACTGTTCCACCACCAGTCTGGAAGGTGCTCCATACATTGCATGTTCTTCCCATCAACAGTTGCATTACCAAAACATTTTGGAGAACTGCAGATAAGGCAGCTCTTATGAAGAATAAAGGTGAGACATTTGCTGATTCACTCATTCTGACTATACTCTATACCTACCTTCCTCAACCCTTTTACTCCAAGGGAGCCCTATAAATAATTTCATGTCTCAGGGACACCCTGCTAAAACCTATTCATTGGGGATGCATTACTCCTTACAATGGTAGACTAGAGGGAACACCCCCCGCCCCCCCGCTCTTATAGTGGTGGTCTGAAGATCACTTTTAGAGACAGCTAAAGAGATCTGGAAATGGAAGGACAATCAGCAACAGTTCAAAGAATGCCTAGCAAGCTCAGGGGGAACCCGGGTTGAGAATGGCTGCTCTATATTAGTGATCTCTAAATTGTGGTCGTAACCCTTTGATTGCCTGTATCTGGCATTTGGGGCTTTATTCTTTCCACTGATATGAGGCCCTTATTCTTCCACTGAAATCAATGGTGGGGCACTACTCCTCCCACTAACACCAACAATGGGACACTATTCGGTTTATTGCCACCAACAATGGGTCATTATTCTTCCCATTGACACCACCTATGGGTACTCTTCCTCTCCCTGACGCCAATGATGGGGGACTATTCCTCTTATTGGCATTACTGATGGAGAACTATTCCTTCCACTAATTCCAATGATGGGACACTATTCCTCCCATTGATACCAATGATGGGGCACTATTCCTTCCACTAATACCAATTATGGGACACTATTCCTCCCATTGATACCAATGATGGGGCATTATTTCTCCCACGGACACCAATGATTGGCCACTATTCCTCCCACGAATGTCAATGATAGGGCACTATTCCTCCCACTAATACCAAGGATTGGGCACTACACCTCCCACCAATACCAATGATGAGGCATCATTCCTCCCACTAATACCAATGATGGGGCACTATTCCTCCCACTAATACCAAGGATGGGGCACTACTCTTCCCACTGATACCAATGATGGGGCACTATTCCTCACACTGACACCAATGATGGGGCACAATTCCTCCCACTGACACCAATTATGGGGCACTATTGCTTCCACTGATACCAATGATGGGACACTATTGCTTCCACTGACACCAATGATGGGGCACTATTCCTCCCACTGACACCAATGATGGGGCACTATTCCTCCCACTGACACTAATTATGGGGCACTATTGCTTCCATTGATACCAATGATGGGACACTATTGCTTCCACTGACACTGATGATGGGGCACTATTCCTCACACCGATACCAATGATGGGGCACTATTCCTCCCACTGATACCAATGATGGGGCACCATTCCTTCCACTGACACCAATGATGGGGCACTATTCCTTCCACTGACACCAATGATGGGGCACTATTCCTTCCACTGACACCAATGATGGGGCGCTATTCCTTCTTCTACTCACCACAGGAACTATGTAATTTACTTACTCCCATTGACGATCAAACCTGAGACGTCTACTTCCAATGAAGTGGGGGCATTGTCTGCTTCCATTGACCACAATTTGGCCCCTCTAAAGTCTAAAAGACAGTAAACTGGCCATTTGTTTGGAGACCCCTGCTCTATATGAATAATCAGCTCCTGGATGTTTGTGCCAATTTTGAGTCCTTATGATGCTCCATTACATTTAAGCCCGGAAGAAGGAAGGAGGTCTTTAAGCCCCTGAAAGGAGTTGACTGTTCTAAGTTGGCATTTGTGAACTAATATTCCGTTGTGTTGGACTCTCAGACTGCTTGGTGCTCTCATTATATGTGAATCCTCAATTCCGGGGCCTCCGTTTGAAGGGCACCCTGGTTTGGTCAAGCGTGGCCTCACCAGAGCCATTGTGCCCTATGATGATCCAAATGATCTACAGATCATTTGGACCCAGCATCTCATTTCTATTTGTTCCAAAGATGTTTTTTTATTATTATTTTTTTGGCTCATGAGTGTATGCTACAGTGCTGTTTGTTTTTCTTTGCGTCTTTTAAGGTTCTTTGCATTAGAAGCTTTTACTAAACAAATGCTGCACATGCATACCATTTACTATGATAGGAAAACAATACAAGACTGACAGATATACGTATATACAACACATGCTACTCTACCAACTTCCTAGCGAATACACATGAATAATGGTCTGTATAGTGTATATAGAACAGTTACTTAGCTCAGGTTATAGTGGCTTCCTGATCTCCATTGGCAAGCAGGACCCCAAGCTTTACGCTACTAGCTATTGCAGGAAATCGGGCAATAGCTTCAGAGTTTCTTCTGGCACAGACCTTCAATGTTGTTAGGTCATTATAAAGTATAGTTTCCTCCTGTCAGCTTAGGCTGCTGACCTTATATTTGGAAAGTTTGGGTAGACAATCACACATGGGCATCTCCTTTCTCAGTACTTTGTTTGTAATGGTGAACATTTCCCAACTCAACATCTAGATGGCATCGTTGTATCATACACACCATAGGTCATATAATGCCAAAAGGTCAAGTTATTATTGACCTTGGATGCAGAATTGTTGACCTTGGATAAAGATATCCTGTAATTCTATGGAAGCGTCCAACTGCCAACTGACATTCGCCCAACATGCAACAATGGTATCCATGTTCCCATTGTTTTAGAGAACAGCTTGTGCAAACATTTCCAATGGCATTTGTTTTAGAATTGTCCAGTTGTTTACTCCAAGAAAGCTAATGTCAAACAAACAAACAGTTTGAGTCTTAGGAAATCACAAAACACACATACAGTATATACACTCACTTTATTAGTTACACCTTGCTAGTAGCGGGTTGGACCCCCTTTTGCCTTCATTCTTCCTGACATGGATACTACAAGGTGTTGGAAATGTTCCTCAGAGATTTTGGTCCATAGTGACTTAGCATCATGCAGTTGCTGAAGATTTGTTGGCTGCACATCCATCATGCCAATCTCACGTTCCACCACATTCCAAAGGTGCTCTATTGGATTGAGATCTGGTGCAGTGTGGAGGCCATTGGAGTAGTGACCTTATTGTCATGTTCATGAAACCAGTGGTGAGATGATTGGAGCTGTGTGACATGGTGCATTATCCTGCTGGCAGGGGCCATCAGAAGATGGGTACGCTGTAGTCATAACGGGATGGACTTGGTGAGCAACGATACTTAGGTAGGCCATGGAATTTAAACAATGCTCAATTGGTACCAAGGGACCCAAAGTGTGCCAAGAAAATATCCACCAAACCTTTACACCGTCAGCCTGAACCGGTGATACAAGGAAGGATGGATCCATGCTTTCATGGTGTTTACACCAAATTCTGACCCCACCATCTGAATGTCTCAGCTGAAATCGAGACTCATCAGACCAGGCAAAGTTTTTCCCATCTTCTGTTGTCCAATCTTGTTGAGCCTGTTGTGGCCGCAGTTCCCTGTTCTTAGCTGACAGGAGGGGCACCTGGTGTATGGTATTCTGTATACTTTGGTTGTAACGAGTGGTTATTTGAGATACTGTTGCTTATCTATCATCTGGAACCTGTCTGCCCATTCTCCTCTGACCTCTGACATCAAAAAGGCATCACAACTGCTGGATATTTTCTCTTTTTCCCACCATTCTCTGTAAACCTTAGAGGTTGTGTTTGAAAATCGCAGTAGATCAGCAGTTTTTGAAATACGCAGACCGGCCCGTCTGGCACCAACGACCATGCCACTTTCAAAGTCACTTATATCTCCTTTCTTCCCCATTCTGATGCTCGGTTTGAACTTCAGCAACTCGTCTTCACCACTTCTAGATGCCTAAATGCATTGAGATGCTGCCATGTGATTGGCTGATGAGCACTTTGTATTACCAAGCAATTGAACCGGTACACTTAAAAAAGTGGCCGGTGAGTGTATATCAAACACAACACACCGTTCAATATTAGTAAAGGGCTTTCTATGAGGCTTAGAGTCCCATCATGGTTGAGTTCAGTTATGTACTGGAATGCAGAACATAATCTTCTCTTTGCCCACCAATCAGATGGCTTTTTGCAGATTCATGAAATGTATTTATCAGAGATGATAGACAAGACATAGTTACATAGTTTGTGAAGTTGAAAAAAGACACAAGTCCATCAAGTCCAACCTGTGTGTGTGCTTTCATGTCAATATTACATTGTATAACCCTGTATATTGTGGTTGTTTAGGTGCCTGTCCAATAGTTTTTTGGAAATTATCCATGCTCCCTGCTGAAACCACTGCTTGGGGAAGAGAGTTCCACATCCTTACTGCTCTTACCATAAAGAACCCTCTACACAGTCTAAGGTTAAACTGCATTTCTTCTCATTTTAGTGAATGGCCGCGTGTCTTTTTATAATCCCTTGCGCTGTAAAGTTTTTTCCCTATTGTGGGGTCACCATTACTGTATTTGTACAATGAAATCACATCCCCTCTCAAGCCTCTCTTCTCCAGAGAGAATAATTCAATGCTTGTAAACTTTCCTCATAGCTAAGGTCCTCCAGTACCTTAATCAGCGTTGTTGCCCTTCTCTGGACCTTCTCCAGTTCCAGTACATCCCTCCTGAGTAGAGTTGAGCGAACCTCTGGAAGTTCGGGTTCTGCTGGTTCAGCCGAACTTCGGGACAAAGTCCGGGTTCGGGTCCGGACAGAACCTGAACTTTGAGCCGGACCCCAAACCCCATTGAAATCACTGTTCTACAATGTAGAACAGTGATATGATATCACTGTTCTACAATTATCTTCTAACTGTGTGTGAAAACTATCAATTAGTGGGGAGAAGCCAGATCACTGTTCTAAGAACAGTGATATATCATATCACTGTTCTTAGAACAGTGATCTGGCTTCTCCCCGCTAATTGATAGTTTTCACACACAGTTTGCAGATGTTCTAAGAACAGGGATATGGCTTCTCCCGGCTAATGTATACTTTTCTCACAGAGTTTTAAGATGATTGTAGAATGTACAATCATCTTAAAACTGTGTGATAAAAGTATAAATTAGCTGGGAGAAGCCATATCACTGTTCTTAGAACAGTGATATGGCTTCTCCCCGCTAATTTATACTTTTCTCACACAGTTTTAAGATAGTCCACATCCACCTCCATTTTTGATTTTTTTATGTCATTTTTTTTTTTATTATTTTAAGTTATTTCCCTATCCCCATTTCTTTGTAGGGCACTTGTCCGACCCTTACCCCCATTTTCCTTCCTTTTGCAGACCTCTAGGACTTTCCAGGACTTTTTTACAGCACTTTTCAGAACATTTAGTAAAATTACCAGAACCCCGGACACCCAAAAGTTCGGTACTGTAAAGCTCAACACTACTCCTGAGGACTGGAGCCCAGAACTGGACAGCATACTCCAGACCAGAGTCTTGTAGAGTGGGAGAATTATTGTTTTATCGCTGGATAATAGTTTTATCCCCTTTTTAATGCATGCTAATATTCTGTTGGCATTGCTGAGCCTCTACTAGAATCATCTACTAGGACCTCCAGGTCCTTTTCCATCCTAGATTTGCCTTCATATTTTTGGCCCCCAGATGCATTATTTTACATTTCTCTACATTAAACTTCATTTGCCATGTAGTTGCCCACCCTAGAAATTATTGCCCTGCTTAGCTTAGTATCGTCCACAAATACCAAGATGGCGCTATTTATGCCATTCTGCAGATCATTTATGAATAAATTAAATAGGATTGGTCCCAGGACAGATCCCTGGGGAACCCCACTCTCCACACCAGACCATTC
>BLSH010024049.1:667838-683550 GCA_018402905.1 Glandirana rugosa
TTTACAGCACTTTTCAGAACATTTAGTAAAATTACCAGAACCCCGGACCCGAACCCGGACTTTTTTTGAAAAGTCCGGGTTCGGGTCCGGGTCCCGGACACCCAAAAGTTCGGTACTGTAAAGCTCAACACTACTCCTGAGGACTGGAGCCCAGAACTGGACAGCATACTCCAGACCAGAGTCTTGTAGAGTGGGAGAATTATTGTTTTATCGCTGGATAATAGTTTTATCCCCTTTTTAATGCATGCTAATATTCTGTTGGCATTGCTGAGCCTCTACTAGAATCATCTACTAGGACCTCCAGGTCCTTTTCCATCCTAGATTTGCCTTCATATTTTTGGCCCCCAGATGCATTATTTTACATTTCTCTACATTAAACTTCATTTGCCATGTAGTTGCCCACCCTAGAAATTATTGCCCTGCTTAGCTTAGTATCGTCCACAAATACCAAGATGGCGCTATTTATGCCATTCTGCAGATCATTTATGAATAAATTAAATAGGATTGGTCCCAGGACAGATCCCTGGGGAACCCCACTCTCCACACCAGACCATTCTGAGTACTCCCCATTTATCACCACCCTCTGGACTCGGGGATGCCAATTTCTCCATGTGCCGCTCTGGCTGAACCCAACTCATACCCCCCCATCCATTGTAAAGAAAATATTTATAGAGACCCAAACCGCACGTTGTAACCACCGTTTATCAGAGAAAAGCACCTCCCCTAGTGTTGCTTTATGTGCTATTTTAGCCTTTCAAATTTTTTTTTACTAAACTCATTGCTTTCTTTCCCTGTTATTTGCTCATATGCACAGCGATCAATGCTGCCTCCTCCCAGCAAAAAGCCGATGATTGGGGATAAATGATGGGATTTTTTTATTTTATTTTATATTTGCAAGATCTGCAAACCAACATTTAATGTAGAAAGATTTTCTTCCACCCAGATGGATGATGAAGCCTTCTTCTCCGCTCCCACAGATGGGCTGGAGGTCTGCGACAGTCCGTGACGATCAGATGGTTCTTTTAATTGAAATTCTATAATCTCTGACTGTGTAAATAAATGGCTCCGAATGTTCTCCTCGTTGGATCTGAGGCTTGTGATAATATTTGTAATAGATTTTTTTTTTTTCTCCTCGATTAAATCCCACAACACAAACAAACCAACCTCGCAAATACAGTTCATTGAATCAAATATATAAGACGTGTGACTGATATTTGTTTGTCTGACTTACACTATATTACCAAAAGTATTGGGACACCTGCCTTTACAAGCAAATGAAGTTTAACTACTTCCAACCCTGGAAGGATTTGCCCCCTTAATGACCAGGCCATTTTTTTTTTTTGCGATACGGCACTGCGTCACTTTAACTGACAATTGCACGGTCGTGCGACGTTGTACCCAAATACAATTGGTGTCCTTTTTTTCCCATAAATAGAGCTTTCTTTTGGTGGTATTTGATCACCTCTGCGGTTTTTATTTTTTGCTGCTGTAGATAAAGAGATCGGGGCCTATGAAATGGAGACCATGCGGGCTGTTATATCTATATTGTTTTTAACTCTGGCATGAAAAGTATGTAAAGTCACATTATGAAATAATTATACAGTAACTTCCTCTGACAATCCCAGTGAAGAAGGAAGATTTCCGAAACATGTCGGATTGAGGCGTTTTCTGTATTGTATTTGTTACCATCTATGATCCATGTGTGATTATTCCCTTTCATGCCACTGTATTTTAATATGTATGTCTTGCTATGTACCAATAAAATTTTGATATTTCTTTACATCAATCTATTGGATTAGTGCCTTCAAAGTCCCAGACCCAGGGGTATTCTCTGTTTCTATAAACAAAGAGTGACAATTTAAAAAAAAAAAAAAACATTTTTTTTTTTACTTTTTTCTTTAATACATATCCAAAAAAAAAAAATATATATATATATATATATATATATATATATATATAGATAGATAGATAGATAGATAGATATAGAAAACAAATGTATTCATCGGTTTAGGCCAATATATATTCTTCTACATATTTTTGGTAAAAAAAAATCGCAATAAGCATATATTAATTTGGGTGGCGCAAAGGTTATCGCTTCTACAAACTATGTAAAAGATTTATTGGGTTTTTCTGGCATTTTTATTATTATTATTTTTTTTACTACTAATGTCAGTGATCTGCGATTTTTATCGGGACTGCGACATTGTGGAGAACAGATCGGACACTTATGACACTTTTTTGGGACCATTGACATTTATACAGTGATTAGCTAAAAATGGCCACTGATTACTGTATAAATGCCACTGGCATCAAAGGGGGTTAAACTCTAGGTGGCGATAAAGGGGTTAAGTGTGTTCCCTCAGCATGTTCTAATTGTGTGGGGGCTGGGCTGGCATTGTCATAACAGATCTGACTGTTCTTGATCACAGGGAATGGTAGATCACAGTCATGTCCTCTGACAGAACGGGGATCTGCCTTGTTTACATTGGCAGATCCCCGCTCTGGCTCTGTAGAAAGCAATCTCGGGTCGCCGGCAGACATGAAGTGTGCCTGACCTGCGGGCACGCTCACGCCGTGTGCAGCGGGCATGAGCGCGCGCCACTACCGCCCGCAACTGTGCCTGTGCGAGCCACCGTACAGCTACGGCGAGAGCGGACCTGCCACCGTATAATGACGGCGGATTGTTCGGCAAGCGGTTTATGGTCTTAGTCCATAGGGTTCAATATTGAGTTGGCCCACCCTTTGCAGCTATAACAGCTTCAACTCTTCTGGGAAGGCTGTCCACAAGGTTTAGGAGTGTCTATGGGAATGTTTGACCATTCTTCCAGTAGAGCATTTGTGGGGTCAGGCGCTGGTATTGGATGTGAAGGCCTGGCTTGCAGTCTGCGCTCTAATTCATCCCAAAGATGTTCTTTCAGGTTGAGGTCAGGACTCTGTGCAGGCCAGTCAAGTTCCTCCACCCCAAACTCTCTCATCCATGTCTTTATGGACCTTGCTTTGTGCAGTGGTGCGCAGTCATGTTGAAATAGGAAGGGGCCATCCCCAAACTCTTCCCACAAAGTTGGGAGCATGGAATTGTACAAAATGCCCTTAAGAGTTCCCTTCACTGGAACTAAGGGGCCAAGCCCAACCCCTGGAAAAACAACCCCACACCATAATCCCCCTCCACCAAATGATTTTGAGCAGTGCACAAAGCCAGGTTCATAAAGACATGGATGAGCGAGTTTGGGGTGGAGAAACTTGACTGGCCCACAGAGGCTTTGTTACCTCTATCCCATAAATACACTTTTAGAGAAGTACCAAGAACATTTGCCCCTGGGATTTTACGGAGGTTAAAAAAAAACAAGTTAACCACATAAATATAAAAATTGTTATTATTTCTGTTCTTTAAAAAAGTTAAAAATGGTTCACTTCTTCGGGAGTTTGTTGCTGATAGGGTGTCTGTAATTAAATATGTAAAGTTAAAATAAAAAAAATGGCAGACACCCTACCAGCAACAATCAAACTCCTGATGAAGTGAATGATGTTTGACGAAACGCGTTGAGTTTACGACGTTCTCTACCTTGTGGGGTTGTCCTACAACTGATGTGTGTACTTCAGCAAGAAGAAATATGTAACTATGTATGCACAAATTATATATGTAATTTCTATCCTTTGTTCTGGTGCGTTTTCTTGTTTTTAATTTTTTTATTGGACATTTGTAATAAAAAATAATTTTTACAATTATATGTTTAACTTGTTTTTTCGACCTCCATAAAATCCCGGGTGCAAATGTTCAGAACAGAACAGAGATTTAATTATCTCAATGGCAATCTCTAAGACCTGCAAATGCCCGGCCAGAAGGATTCGTGTCCTCCATGATTATCCCTCAGACCGGCCACACAGTGTTGCCAACCTCCTGCAGCGTTTTTCACTGGCAAAACATGGAAAATTTACTGGCGGAGCACATTTTTTACTGGCAACCTGAAAAATAACTGAACTCCTATTAAAAACTAAGACAATTGATGTTTAAACACAACATGGAGACACTGACAATACCAATACCAAGTAGTTTGCCCGGTTTACACTTAAAAAGTCAGCACAGCATGACAAATTATCAGACCCTGATATTTATAGACAGTTGTAAAAATCACAAACTGTCAGTAAATTTACTGGCGGTTGGCAACACTGCGGCCACAATATATATTGTGTAATGAGACAGATTAGTCACACTTTGTTAATGTGACCTATAAACCCAATAGCCATCCTTTCTTACCGAATGCATGAAATAGATTAAAGACGTGTCTGATTGAGACATCCATTAGGGAGAAGACCTTCAGAGCTCAATGAGAAGAGCAAATTATAAGCAACCCTGCCACTATTAAAATTACTTCTTCAGAGGAACATTCCTAAGCCGACACCTTGGAGGGGATGTTGAGGCTGTCCACAAGGTTTAGGAGTGTCTATGGGAATGTTTGACCATTCTTCCAGAAGCACATTTGTGAGGTCAGACACTGATGTTGGACGAGAAGGCCAGGCTTGCAGTCTCCTTATTGATTCATCCCAAAGGTGTTGAGGTCAGGACTGTGCAGGCCAGGCAAATTCCTTCACCCCAAACTGTCCATGTCTTTATGGACCTTGCTTTGTGCAGTTGGGGGCATGAAATTGTCCAAAATGTCTTGGTATGCTGACGCCTTAAGAGTTCCCTTCACTGGAACTAAGAGGCCAAGCCCAACCCCTGAAAAACAAACCCCACACCGTAATCTCCCCTCCACCAAATGAACTGGACCAGTGCACAAAGTAAGGTCCATAAAGACATGGATGAGCGAGTTTGAGGGGGAGGAACTTGACTGGCCTGCACAGAGTCCTGACCTCAACCCGAAAGAACACCTTTGGGATGAATTAGAGTGGAGACTGCGAGCCAGGCCTTCTCGTTCAACATCAGTGCCTGACCTCACAAATGTGTTTCTGGAAAAATGGTCAAACATTCCCATAGACACTCCTAAACCTTGTGGACGGCCTTCCCAGAAGAGTTGAAGCTGTTATAGCTGCAAAGGGGGAGGGGCAACTCCATATTGACTGGGATGCCATTAAAGTTCATGTGCGGGTTAAGGCAGGCGCCCCAATACTTTTGGTAATATAGTGTATGTATACTGGAACTTGAACTATATCTCCAATGATAACACACCAAGACACATGCATAAAATAAATACACAACTTTATTGTAGCAAATTTTACATGGACAAGTTAAGTTAGCTAGCGTTACCAAAGCATATGGGCCATCAGCCAGATGTACAATTATTATCATATGACTTTGGTAGAAGTCCTGCGAGTCATAAGAGATCACTATATGCAGGTCAGCGCGTTTCGCAGGACTCCCTGCTTCATCAGGACCTTGGATCTCGCATAAGAGAAAAACATAAGCTGGAATCATATTCCAAAAAAAAAATTCATATTAAAAAAGCTTACAAATTACATACAGGAAACATAATAAACCTTTAACAATAAACCTTTAATAATAAACCTTTTATAATAAACCTTTAATAATAAATCAGTGGATGAAACCTGCACGGCAATCTGTACTGACACCACACATTACCCTGGAGATGTTGCTGAAAATGTGTGGGACAGCCAATTGCACTGCTAATTGATCAGCTGGAATATATGATGTAGCCTTGACATCTTTATGTTTGTGAGCAGTTATTGGATGTTTAACCACTTGCCTACCGGGAACTTTCACCCCCTTCCTGCCCAGGCCAGTTTTCAGCTTTCAGCGCTGTCACCCTCTGATGACAATTGTGCAGTCATGCAACGCTGTACCCAAGTTACATTTTTGCAATTTTTTTCACACAAATAGAGCTTTCTTTTACTGGTATTTAATCATTGATGGGTTTTTTATTTTATTTTTCCTAAACAAACTGAAACAAAAACAAAAAGAAACAAAAAACATTTTTTATAGTGTTATAAAAATGTGCAAACAGGTAATTTTTCTCCTTCACTAATGTGCCCTATTGAGGCTGCACTGATGTGGGCTGATGAGGCGGCACTGATGGGCTGCGCTGATTGGCAGCACTTATGGGCACTGATAGGCAGCACTGAAGGGCACTGATAGGTGGCACTGATGAGGAGGCACTGATGAGGCTGCACTGATAGGTGGCACTGATAGGTTGCACTGATGGGCACTTATAGGCATCACTGATGTGCACTGATAGGTGGCAATGATGGGCACTAATAGGTGACACTGATAGGTGGCACTGAAGGGCACTGATAGGCGGTACTGATGAGCACTGATTGGAGGCACTGATCGGTGGCACTGATGGGCACTAATAGGTGGCACTGATAGGCGGCACTGAAGGACACTGATAGGTGGCAATTATGAGGATGCGCTGATAGGTGGCACTGATGGGCACTGATAGGCATCACTAAAGGGCACTGATAGGTGGCACCAATAGGCACTGATAGGCGGCACTGATGGTCACTGATAGGCACTGGTAGGTCGCACTGATGGGTACTGAAATGCAGCACTGATAGGTGACACTGATGAGGAGGCATTGATGGGCACTGATTGGCAGCACTGATGAGCACTGATTGGCATCACTGATGAGGAGGCATTGATGAGCACCGATTGGCAGCACTGATGAGCATTGATAGGATTATCAGTATAGATGTCCCTTTCACACAAGCCGGTTATCTCCTCTCCTCTCCTTGCGCTGTCAGCATGAGGAAAGGAATGGCGATAACCGGCTTGTGTTTACACCGTGATCATCTGTGATTGGACACAGATGATCATGTGGTAAAAGGCCGCTGTGATCAGATGTTACCTAAGGACACAGCAATTACAGATCGCACCACCCACATGCAGCGGGGGGGGGGGGGGCGGGGGGGGCGCACAGGCAGTGTGATCCATAGACGCCCTCCCAGCAATGTGAATCCGCACTGTAGCTGTCTTTTGGCTATAGGTGGGAAGGGGTTAATAAATTGTAATGTTTTCATGGTAATACACTATGCGAGTTCCCTTTTCTTTGCCCCATATCTGAGGGACCTCCGGATTATCATTCATAACAATGTATGGGAATCGCTTTCTGAGCGATTTATGCCGAGCGTTTGTATGTGAGGCTTTATCCATCTGGTGAGTGAGGCTGACATCGGGTGAGTACTTGAGGTGATTGCATGTGGGGTGGGATAATCACATCATCTTTCCTGCACGATTGGAACGGGGATAGTTATATGGTGCGTGGGCCTTTTGCATGGACTTTTTTAAAAGCACTTTGTGCTTTCAATTTCTCGCATTGTTCTAGTGCCTTCTGGAATCTATTACCATTGATTTGAATACATGGGAGAGATACAGGAGAGATACATGTTAGAAAACTGACAAAATAGCAAAACATTAAGTTAGACCATAATTACCAAAATCAATATATCCTACACCCACCATAAAGGGAGAGAAAAAAAGAAAAGGATGGGGGGAGGGGAAGGAGTAGAGCACTAGAAGGAAAATGTACTAAGACTATATGTAATATCAAATACACTATATTACCAAAAGTATTGGGACGCCTGCCTTTACACGCACATGAACTATAATGGCATCCCAGTCTTAGTCCACTGGCACTGAGAGCAGGACACCAAGTGTACCCAATCCATACTGCACTCTGCAGTATACCACACTTATAACAAACCTAGACTGCACCCATACCAACCCCGCACTGCACCACCTTTACCGCATCCAAACCACATTTACCTTGGACCTGTGCCAAGGCTATACCATACCTATATCGCATGCAAGTTAAAACGGTAGTAAACCCGCCTGCTAAAAACAAGAAAAAAAAAAAGAACCTGCAAGACAATAGCATAATATGTTAGTGTGCATCGCATACTAATATATTATGAAATACTTACCTTAGAACGAGGCCCCCGATGCCCGAGTCGGTCAGCACTAAGGACGCTGACATGTTGGTCCTCTTCTTTCTTCCGGGTACGCAGCTCCGGCGCTGTGAGTGGCCGGAGCCGCGTGATGTCACTCGCGCGGGAGCTCTTCATTCCGGCAGCCAGCTCTGAGTTGCCGGACGCCTCGGCCGGATCATCAGAGCGCATGCGCCACTAATGTCAGCGGCTACATGCAGGGCGAATATCTCCTAAATGTAGGTTTAGGAGATATTCTTTTTACCTACAGGTAAGCCTTATTATAGGCTTACCTGTAGGTAAAAACAGTAGTGGGGGTTTACTACCACTTTAACTGGGACTATCGTTAAGTGCACCAACGCTCTTAAAGGGCCCCAACAATAGCCAGCAGAAGAACATCTCAGGACTGACCCTCCTGTAATCATTTTTCTGCAAGCCCGCCTTTGTTCCCCTGTCTACCCCGCTACCATCCTCCTTTTTTTTTGTGGACAGTGCATACCCAGTCTAGGACTAGCATCACTGCCATAAATGCGCTCTGGCAGTATAGTTCCAGCACGCTGTACATGAAACTTTATTATTGCTCATTGCTACACTTTTTTTGCATGGCTACTGTTTATGCTGATCTGGGCGCCAAATGTCATCTTATGCCTTGTCCTTACTGCTATTCATGGTGCATGCTCAATTGTGTTATTACCATTATTAATACACTGTATGCTTGCCAAGCTATCTACCATCTTGGGTGACAATATATTACGTTTGCCTTTACCATCTGTTTTCTCTGATATAGCATTACCATTGGGCACTTAAACCCCCCTCCTGCCCAGACCAATGTTAGGCTTTCAGCGCTGTCGCAACTTGAATGACAATTGTGTGGTCGCGCGACATTGTACCCAAACAAAATTTTTATCATTTTTTTCCCACAAATAGAGCTTTCTTTTGGTGATATTTGATCACCTCTGTGGTTTTTATTTTTTGCGCTATAAACAAAGAGCGACGATTTTGAAAAAAGAACAATATTTTTTACTTTTTGCTATAATAAATATCCAAAAAAAAATAATTATTCATTGGGTTTGGCCAAGATATATTCTTCTACATATTTTTGGTAAAAAAAAAAATCGCTTATTGATTGGTTTGCGCAAAAGTTATTGCTTCTACAAACGATTATAGCGGTTTTCTTATTTATTTTTACCAGTATTGGCGGCGATCTGCAATTTTTATCGGGACTTTGATATCGGGGCAGACATGTCGGACATTTTTGACACTTTTTTGGGACCAATGACATTTATACAGCGATCAGAAATTTAAATGTCCTCTAATTACTGTATAAATGCCATTGACAGGGAAGGGGTTAACCTGCAGGGGGCAGTGAAGGGGTTAAAGCGGAGTACCACCCTGAAAATGTTTTTTTCATCATGCAAGTCCTTTGCCTATAATGACTTACCTTTGAATGAAAAAAAAATGTTATACTCACCCTAAGTCGCTTGTTGGTCCCTGTAATCTGCCCCTTCAAGGTCCGAGGCTCTTCCCCTCACTTCCTGCTTCGCCTGGCCTCTTGGGAGATGTGACTCATCATTTCCTAGGAGAAAGTGGGCTTCCCTGTACTGTAAAAGCGCGCTATTTCCATACAAGAAATGACGAGATTTAAGGCAGTTCGAAGATATGTTAAAAGGGTTGTCATAACAATGGGGCGGGACCTTCCTCCGTCGCCGCCCGTCATTATGGCAACCAGACGTAGACTTGGCTATGAGGCCGCCGCTCCAGTGTGCATGCACGAGATCGAGGAGTGCATGATGGTTACCCACCATGCGCTTCTTTCAGGAAGAGATGCCAGGAGACTACAGATGGGCTTCAGATGCCCTCACCTAATATGGAACAGTCCAGATTGCAGAAAAATGAAATTGTGAGTAAAAAAAAGTAAATTACTAGGCAGTTTGAAAGCTACACACACAAAAGGTTACATCTATTTAGTTTAAAAAGAGAGGATGCCAAAAATATTTTTTTTTTTTCTGGATGGAGCTCCGCTTTAAGTTTGTGTCAGGAAGCAGGTGTGAGGCCGAGATGTTAGAGGGCTTCCCTTGCGGCTAAGTGCACAGCTACCCTGAGGATGAGACAGGGGAGCAGCGCCCAAAGAAGCACGGGTCGCCAGCAGGTAATTCCAGACGACTGTGTAGCAGGAAGTTGCAGGAACAGCTGGTGGTTGCTGGCGTGCTTAAGGCTCCGTGGGGAGTCAGCTGGAGACAAGGTCAGAAGGCAAGCCGGGGTCATACACGGTTAGATCAGAGGAAGCAGCTGGAAGGGTGCACCAGGACAAGGATGCGCAGGATTGCAGAATTGTTAGAGCCAGCAGCGGGACAAGCCAGGAGAATGGTCAAGGAAGCAAGCCGAGGATCAGGACTGGAGAGCAGGTGCAGGGTCAGGACAAGCCGAGTCTGGTAAACAGGAGATCAATCAGGAGACAACAGGAACACAGGAATCACAGGGGAGCTGAGAGATAATCCAGCAAAGTCCTTCTGTTAGTGGCAGGTTTAAATAGCCCAAAGGGCACCAATGTGCTTGCTACTGCGCATGCCCTGTGCGTCCCCGCGTTCGTGACGGAACGTTCGTTCGTGACGGAACGTTCGTTCGTGTGCGTCGGCGCATGCCCACTCGTACAGGCAGCTGGACGCGGCCATGTTGGAAATGGGCAGCAGTAGCCGTTCCAGGTCTATTTCCCTGACAGTTTGCCTTTACTACCTGTTTTCTCTGATATAGCACTACTATTGGGTACTAAGCATTACTTTTAGTTATTTCCTGTGATATTCTATGTTGTACACCCAACCTGGTGTGTCAGAGAAGCTGAGTTTCTGAAGGTTGAGGCAAAGAACGGAGGATCCATCCTATCCAGAGGCACCTACATGGGTAGCGCTACATTTGTATCGGCAATAATGTGGCACCATTTCTCTTATCCTTGTCTCCATTTCCATCAGGGGATTACGGAAATATAAAAGACAAAAAGGACCATGTATGGAGCTGTATCCGAAGCGATCAGTTTTCAGATAGACCTGCATTGGGTATTTACATAAAAAAGACACATGTTCATCGAGTTCAACCAAAAGACAAAAAAAAAAATTAAAAAACCTGCAGAACCCTAAACTTATTATTGGCTCAGAAAAACGTAAAAATAAATAAATAAATAATAATAATAAAGCGTCCTCCCTGGCACTCCTGTCTCTTTGCTTCATATATTACAGAGAGGTGGACAGAGATTTAATTATCTCAGTGACAATTTCCAAGACCTGCAAATGTCTGGCCAGAAGGATTTGTGTCTTCCATGTTCATCCATCAGACCGGCCGCAATATATATTGTGTAATGAGACAAATTAGTCACACCTTGTTAATGTGACTTTGTAACCCCAACAGCCATCCTTTCTTACTGAATGTAATAAATAAATCAAAGACGTGTCTGATTGAGGCATCCGTTCTGGAGAAACCTTCAGAGCTCAATGAGAAGTAGGAGCCGATTTAAAGCAACCCTGTCTCCAAACCGAAAGTCCTATAAAAAGCTCTACCTAGGCGGGGACCCCTGCCTTAAAGGATCATGCATCTGGTAGAGCAGGGGCTATGGTCCACTGTATGTACAAGTGAAGCCAATCCCTTTTGCTCGATCCTGATATGGACTATAGACTGTGCATTGGTGTGTGCAGCCTTTTGCATTACGGTGAGCAGCCCAAAGCTCAAACACACGTATATATGTATATATATATACTTAATAAATATGCACACATGCACACACATCCTTATAAACTTAAACAAATGTTTTAAAATGTATTAAAACGGTGTCAGTAGGGTAGATGGTGTCAGTAGGGCAGAGGACGGTGTCAGTAGAGCAGTGGACGGTGTCACTAGGGCAGTGGATGGGGTCAGTAGGGCAGTGGATAGGGTCAGTAGGGCAGTGGATGGTGTCAGTAGGGCAGAGGATGGTGTCAGTAGAGCAGAGGATGGTGTCAGTAGGGCAGTGGATGGTGTCAGTAAAGCAGTGGACGGTGTCACTAGGGCAGTTGATGGTGTCAGTAGGGCAGTGGATAGGGTCAGTAGAGCAGAGGATGGTGTCAGTAGGGCAGAGGATGGTGTCAGTAAAGCAGTGGATGGTGTCAGTAGAGCAGAGGACGGTGCCAATAGGGCAGTGGACGGTGTCAGTTGAACAGTGGACGGTGTCAGTAGGGCAGAGGATGGTATCAGTAGGGCAGTGGACAGTGTCAGTAGAGTAGAGGATGGTGTCAGTAGGGCAGAGGACGGTGTCAGTAGAGCAGAGGATGGTGTCAGTAGAGCAGATGACGGTATCAGTAGGGCAGAGGATGGTGTCAGTAGAGCAGTGGATGGTGTCAGTAGGGCAGTGGATGGTGTCAGTAGGGCAGTTTACGGTGTCAGCAGGGCAGTGGATGGTGTCAGTAGAGCAGAGGACGGTGTCAGTAGAGCAGAGGAAAGTGTCAGTAGGGCAGATGGTGTCAGTAGAGCAGTGGATGGTGTCAGTACAGCAGTGGACGGTGCCAATAGAGCAGTGGACGGTGCCAGTAGAGCAGAGATTGGTGTCAGTAGAGCAGTGGACGGTGTCAGTAGAGCAGAGATTGGTGTCAGTAGAGCAGTGGACGGTGTCAGTAGAGCAGTGGATGGTGTCAGTAGAGCAGTGGATGGTGTCAGTAGAGCAGTGGATGGTGTCACTAGGGCAGTTGATGGTGTCAGTAGGGCAGTGGATGGTGTCAGTAGAGCAGTGGACGGTGTCAGTAGAGCAGAGATTGGTGTCAGTAGAGCAGTGGACGGTGTCAGTAGAGCAGAGGACGGTGCCAATAGGGCAGAGGACGGTGTCAGTTGAACAGTGGACGGTGTCAGTAGGGCAGAGGATGGTATCAGTAGGGCAGTGGACAGTGTCAGTAGAGTAGAGGATGGTGTCAGTAGGGCAGAGGACGGTGTCAGTAGAGCAGAGGATGGTGTCAGTAGGGCAGATGGTGTCAGTAGAGCAGTGGATGGTGTCAGTACAGCAGTGGACGGTGCCAATAGAGCAGTGGACGGTGCCAGTAGAGCAGAGATTGGTGTCAGTAGAGCAGTGGACGGTGTCAGTAGAGCAGTGGATGGTGTCAGTAGAGCAGTGGATGGTGTCAGTAGAGCAGTGGATGGTGTCAGTAGGGTAGAAGACAGTGTCAGTAGGGTAGTGGACGGTGTCAGTAGGACAGTGGATGGTGTCAGTACAGCAGTGGAAAGTGTCAGTTGGACAGAGGACAGTGTCAGTAGGGCAGAAGACTGTGTCAGTAGGACAGTGGATGGTGTCAGTAGAGCAGTGGAAAAGGTCAGTAGAGCAGTGGATGGTGTCAGTAGAGCAGGGACGGTGTCAGAAGATCAGTGGACGGTGTCAGTAGATCAGTGGAGGGTGCCAGTATAGCAGAGGACAGTGTCAGTAGAGCGGTGGATGGCGTCAGTAGGGCAGTGGACGGTGTCAGTAGGGCAGAGGACGGTGTCAGTAGGGCAGAGGATGGTGTCAGTAGGACAGAGGACGGTGTCAGTAGGGCAGTGGATGGTGTCAGTAGGGCAGTGGATGGTGTCAGTAGGGCAGAGGACGGTGTCAGTAGGGCAGTGGATGGTGTCAGTAGGGCAGTGGACGGTGTCAGTAGGGCAGAGGACGGTGTCAGTAGGGCAGTGGATGGTGTCAGTAGGGCAGTGGACGGTGTCAGTAGGACAGAGGACGGTGTCAGTAGGGCAGTGGACGGTGTCAGTAGGGCAGAGGACGGTGTCAGTAGGGAAGTGGATGGTGTCAGTAGGGCAATGGACGGTGTCAGTAGAGCAGAGGACGGTGTCAGTAGATCAGTGGATGGTGTCAGTAGGGCAGTGGATGGTGTCAGTAGGGCAGTGGATGGTGTCAGTAGGGCAGTTTTTTATTTTTATTAATGTATTTTTTTTCTTTTACAGTTTATTTTTTTTTTTATTATCCGTTTATGATTTTTATAGGAGCCCTATTGAGGCATAAGAACACAGTAAAACAAAGTTCAAATCAATTCAATGGCTCCCGCTTCTGTCTCAGCCAATGAGGAGGGAGGGAAAGTACCCAGAAAGCCGATTGCTGGATTGCAATGCACCTCAGGTAAAAAGACCTTGAGCGTTTAGAACCAATTTAACTAACAAATCCAAAACAAAGCAAATTTTTCCCTTGTGCACATCTCTATTCCCAACACATCATGCAGGGAACCCTCAAATAAAAGCAACTCATTGGGGGTCACTGGGGAAAATGACCATTAACATTTGTAGTCGGTAGGAAGATTTCCATCCCTACAGACAGCTGAAAAGACAATGGTGTCATGCAGCTGGCTCTGTTGAGTGGCACTGGTCCCAGAACTATGGTGGCACCATGAGATGGGAGGTCTGTTAGCCACAGCTCAATGAACCCCTAGCCACCTCTGGAGAATTCTTGGGGTTCCATGAACCCTCACTGAGAATGGCTACATTAACTCTATGGTTCGGGCAGCTATGCAGAATCATTCTTTTGGATATATGCTATATAATTAGTAAAAATCATGAAATAATGTGTAAATTAAACTCAGGAACTGAACATTTTAGTGCTCCTTTAGATTGGCTAGCACTGCAGTGGCGATAATCAATGGTCCCAAGTAAGTAAGAACTTGGTTTCGGTCCTGAACCTAGAAGACTAGGTCAGTGCCGAGCATTCCTGCCCCGCAGAGGCACATATGCAAAGGGCTAGGGAAGCTTGTGACATCATTGACTTAATATGACCTCACGGCCATATATGGACAGTCATTGACCTAATATGGCAGCTCATTGGCCTGGCAATGATAGCTATCTTCCAGCCCAAACCCAAGCTCATCTCTAGTCTCAAATCTCTGGCATTGTTGCTGGAACTACACAAGCACTAAACTATATCTACCGCTGCTTACTGCTCATGGAACCTTCTAGCAACCACTGAAGGAAAATCTAGGGTTCCACAGAAACCTGGATGAGAAAGGATGATCTAATTCAACCTTTCTTAACTAGGATTCCTCTTGAGGTTGCCAGGGGTTCCTTAAGCAGGAAGCAAGGGCAACTTGATCTCCCACTTACACTAAGCACCAATGCAAGGGGGCAATTTTCATTTAACCACTAACGTAAGGGGTCATGCCACTTTTTTCTTTTATTTAAACCTCTATGGAACCCATAGATCATGTTAATGTACCTTGAGCTGAAGGTAAAATCATTGTTTGCAGGGGGTTCCCCCGAGACCTGAACATTAGTTTAAGGGTTTCTTTAAGGTAGAAGGATTGGGAAATATTCATCTAGTCCAGCGTTTCTCAACTCCAGTCCTCAATGCGCCCCAACAGGTCTTGTTTTCAGGATTTCCTGAAACGATTGTGGTAATTACTAAGGCAACAAAACTGTTCAAATCCCCGGAAGACCTGAAAACATGACCTGTTGGGGCGCCTTGAGGATTGGAGTTGAGAAACACTGATCTAGTCTGAGGATCAGCAAGCCGTTGATCATGGGTTGTTCGTGAACACAGACGATTTTGCTGGCCCATTCCCCTCCAGCCTCCGCCGCTCTCCTCTTCACTGCAGAGTGGAGAGTGGGAGGCAGCACAGTACTGAATAGAGGACTGGAGCGGGAGCTGCCTCAGTTAACTCTTCTTATTACCAAGCCGGTGACTGGTTGCTAGGACTGCTTGGCTTCCTAGCAACCAATCACCTGCTGGTTAACTCAAAAAGTTAACTCTGGCAGCTCCCGCTCCCATCTTCCATCCAGTACTGTGATGCCTCCCACTCTCTGCTCTGCAGTACATCTGTGTAAGGTAGAACACCACAATGTGGGGGGGGGGGGGGGG
>BLSH010024049.1:696694-726649 GCA_018402905.1 Glandirana rugosa
AGCCTGTCGCTCCATGTCCTTGTATTCCACCTCTGTCACAGTCCTATGTTCGGTTTAAGTCGATTGTCTGTTTATCACTTCATTGCTTAGTCTTTAGTCCTATGTCTCAGGTTTTGTGTTTGGTTCTAGTGTTGCCTGTCTGTTCTTCGGTGTCTGTCCAGTTTACGTTCAACCAAGTATGAGCCCTTCTACCTTCATCGGCCAGTCCGGTGTCCATTTAGTCCTTGTTCGACTTCTGGTGAACAGGTATTGTCTGTTAGCTGAATTTGGCTTGTATCCTGACACTGTCTCCACCTTATGTTCCTGTACCTCGCTGTCCGACTGTTGCTGAACTTGGCCTGTATCCTGACACTGTCTCCACCTTATGTTCCTGAACTTGGCCTGTATCCTGACACTGTCTCACCTTATGTTCCTGTACCTCGCTGTCTGACTGTTGCTGAACTTGGCCTGTATCCTGACACTGTCTCCACCTTATGTTCCTGTACCTCACTGTCTGACTGTTGCCGAACTTGGCCTGTACCCTGACACTGCCTCCACCTTACCTATGTTCCTGTACCTTGCTGTCCGACTGTTGCTGAACTTGGCCTGTATCCTGACACTGTCTCCATCTTATGTTCCTGTACCTCGCTGTCCGATTGTTGCTGAACTTGGCCTGTATCCTGACACTGTCTCCATCTTATGTTCCTGTACCTCGCTGTCCGATTGTTGCTGAACTTGGCCTGTATCCTGACACTGTCTCCATCTTATGTTCCTGTACCTCGCTGTCCGACTGTTGCTGAGCTTGGCCTGTATCCTGACACTGTCTCCACCTTATGTTCCTGTACCTCGCTGTCCGACTGTTGCTGAACTTGGCCTGTATCCTGACACTGTCTCCATCTTATGTTCCTGTACCTCGCTGTCCGACTGTTGCTGAGCTTGGCCTGTATCCTGACACTGTCTCACCTTATGTTCCTGTACCTCGCCGTCTGAATGTTGCTTAACTTGGCCTGTATCCTGACACTGTCTCCACCTTATGTTCCTGTACCTCACTGTCTGACTGTTGCCGAACTTGGCCTGTATCCTGACACTGTCTCCACCTTACATATGTTCATGTAGCTCGCTCTCTGACTGTTGCTGAACTTGGCCTGTATCCTGACACTGTCTCCACCTTATGCTCCTGTACCTCGCTGTCTGACTGTTGCTGAACTTGGCCTGTATCCTGACTCTGCCTCCAACTTATGAATGTTCCTGTACCTCTCTGTACAGCTGTTGCTGAACTTGGCCTGTGTCCTGATGCTTTCCCTGCCTTCTGATTCAGTACCTCGCTTGTCCTGCTATTGACTAACTTTGGCTTGTTTCCTGGCATTGTTCTTGTCTGCTGATTAAATGCTATGGTGTTCCTGACCTGGTGGTCCACAGCCTGTCCCTCAAACCCAACAGCTGGTGTTGCCTGCAACATTGGCTCTCATGCCAACGTGGATGGTCACATTCTCTGTCATCACCACCAGGGGTCGAAATTAGTATTATTTTTACTATTATTATTATTATTTATTGTGGGTGGGTTGAAATATGGGTGAGAGGCCTAATGGAAAAAAAACACCAGAAAAGACATCCTAGTGGACATTTAAAGTGGTTGTAAATCCTTACATATAACCAATGAAGTGATTGGCCTTGGGTGATACACAGACAAAAAAGTCCTCCTACATAAGTTATACCTGTTTTTCTGGGGTCCTCTCTTCTCTACATACAGTATCTCACAAAAGTGAGTACACCCCTGACATTTTTGTAAATGTTTTATTATATTTTTTCATGTGACAACACTGAAGAAATGACACTTTTCTACTATGTAAAGTAGTGAGTGTACAGCTTGTATAACAGTGTAAATTTGCTGTCCCCTCAAAGTACCCCCATTAACCGGTTCCCGACCGGCTCGCATACTTTTACTGCTGCAGCGTGGCAATGTCCCGCGAATCGCCGTCTATAAACGGCAGCTCGCGCATGCGCTGTAGCTCTTGTGCCCGCCGCACTCTGCAGGAGTGTGACCGCGGCTCGGGCAGACTCGATCTCGGCAGGCGAGCCACGATTGCACAGCAGAGAACAAAAACGGGGAACCGCCGATGTAAACACGGCAGTTCCCCTCTCTGTCAGGCAGCATATGTACTGATCCCCGTCACTGGGATCAGTTAGATCTCTTATTCCCCCGGCAGCCCCGCCCCCTCACAGTTGGAACACGCCTAGGGAACACAGTTAAACCCTAGATCAGCCCCTGCAGGTTAACCCCTTCACTGACAATGACAATTTATACAGTAATCCGTGGATATTTAAATTTCTGATCGCTATATAGATGTCATTGGTCCCAAAAAAGTGTCGAAAATGTCCAACATGTCCGCCCCAATATCACAGTCCTGATAAAAATCACAGATCGACGCCATTACTAGTAAAAAAAAAAAATTGTATAAATGCCAGAAATGAATTCTCATGGTTTGTAAACGCTGCAACTTTTGCGCAAACCAATCAATAAACACCAGTCGCGATTTTGTTTTTTACCAAAAATATGAGGAAGAATATAAATCGGCCAAAACCGATGAATAAATTTGTTTGTTTATATATATATATATTTTTTTTTGGATATGTATTTTAGCAAAAAGCAAGAATTATGTCTTTTTTGCAAAATTGTCGCTCTTTTTTTGTTTATAGCGGTGATCAGAAATGACGCAGAGGCGATCAAATACCACCAAAAGAAAGCGCTATTTGTGGGAAAAAAAGGACGCAAATTTTGTTTGGGTACAACGTCTCACGACCGCGCAATTGTCAGTTAAAGCCACGCAGTGCCGAATTGCAAAAAATCCTCTGGTCCTACAGTGGCAAATCCTTCTGGTCCTTAAGTGATAAATGTTTAAACCGCTGGGAACAAAAGTTAGTACACCCCTAAGTGAAAAAGTCCAAATTGGGCCTAAAGTGTCAATATTTTGTGTGGCCACCTTTATTTTCCAGCACTGCCTTAACCCTCTTGGGCATGGAGTTCACCAGAGCTTCCCAGGTTGCCCCTGGAGTCCTCTTCCCCTCCTCCATGAGAACATCATGTAACTGGTGGATGTTAGAGACCTTGAGCTCCTCCACCTTCCGTTTGAGGAGCCCCACAGATGCTCAATAGGGTTTAGGTCTGGAGAAATGCTTGGCCAATCCATCACCTTTACCCTCAGCTTCTTTAGCAAGGCAGCGGTCATCTTGGAGGTGTGTTTTGGGGCCGTTATCATGTTGGAATACTGCCCTGCGGCCCAGTCTCCGAAGAGATGAGATCATGCTCTGCTTCAGTATGTCACAGCACATGCTGGCATTCATGGTTCCCTCAATGATCTGTAGCTCCCCAGTGCCAGCAGCACTCATGCAGCCCCAAACCATGACACTCCCACCGCCATGCTTAACTGTAGGCAAGACACACTTGTCTTTGTACTCCTCACCTGGTTGCCACCACATGCTTGACACCATCTGAACCAAATAAGTTTATCTTGGTCTCATCAGACCACAGGACATGGTTCCAGTAATCCTTGTCCTTAATCTGCTTGTCTTCAGCATCATCTTTAGAAGAGGCTTCCTTCTGGGGCAACAGCCATGCAGACCAATTTGATGCAGTGTGCGTTGTATGGTCTGAGCACTGACAGACTGCCCCACCCCTTCAACCTCTGCAGCAATGCTGGCAGCACTCATTCATCTATTTCCCAAAGACAACCTCTGGATATGACGCTGAGCACTGCACTCAACTTCTTTGGTTGACCATGGCGAGGCCTGCTGGTGGAACCTGTCCTGTTAAACCGCTGTATGGTCTCAGCTCAGTTTCAGGGTCTTGGCAATCTTCTTATAGCCTAGTCCAGAGGTAGGGAACCTGTGGCTCTCCAGCTGTTGTAGAAATACATTTCCCATGAGGCATTGCAAGGCTGATGGATACAATTACTCCCAGAAGCATGATGGGAAATGTAGTTCTACAACAGCTGGAGAGCCGCGGGTTCCCTACCCCTGGCCTAGTCCATCGTTATGTAGAGCAACAATTCTTTTTAGATCCTCAGAGAGTTCTTTGCCATGAGGTGCCATGTAGAACTTCCAGTGACCAGTATGAGAGAGTGAGAGCGATAACACCAATTTTAACACACCTGTTCCCCATTCACACCTGAGACCTTGTAACACTAACAAGTCACATGACACCGGGGAGGGAAAATGGCTAATTGGGCCCAATTTGGACATTTTCACTTGGGGTGTACTCACTTTTTTGAGTTATTTTGAGGGGACAGCAAATTTACACTGTTATACAAGCTGTACACTCACTACTTTACATTGTAGCAAAGTGTCATTTCTTCAGTGTTGTCACATGAAAACATTTTGTGAGATACTGTAAATCGGCCAAAACCGATGAATACATTTTTTTTTTTTTCAATATTGTCGCTCTTTTTCTGTTTATAGCGGTGCTCAGAAACGACGCAGAGGGGATCAAATACCACCAAAACAAAGCTCTATTTGTGGGAAAAAAAGGATGCAAATATAGTTTGGGTACAACGTCGCACGACCACGCAATTGTCAGTTAAAGCGACGCAGTGCCGAATCGCAAAAAGTGTTCTAGTCCTAAAGTGGGAAATCCTTCTGGGGCTGAAGTGGTTAAACTTTAATAAAGCTTGGCAATGCGCTGTGTTTAGATCCCCAGCTTATTAGTACCCCTCCCCCACTCTGCTGATCCCCTACTTTGTGGTAACTGCAAACTCTGCTGACCCCCCCACTCATTAGTAACCCCGAGCTCTGCTGATCCTCTGGTTTGCTGTTTCTCCTCTCTCTCTCTCTCTCTCTCTCTCTCTCTCTCTCTCTCTCTCTCTCTCTCTCTCTCTCTCTCTCTCTCTCTCTCTCTCTCTCTCTCTCTCTCTCTCTCTCTCTCTCTCTGGTCCCCACTCACCTCCCATTATATTTCTCTCTTGCTGCGCAGCATGTGTGACATTGCTAGTTCCTCCTGCTCTGTTCCCCCATCTCTGCTGATCCTCTGCCGCTTAGCCCCCTATCTCCAGTCCCCACTCACCTTCTGCTATAGCTTTCCCATGTTGCACAGCATGTGTGCCTTCAGTTCTGCTTTGGTTCAGACCCCACTCGCCTTCCTGCTGCTTCACGCTGCACACCAGAAGGGACATCTGCACCAGACACTCATTATTTTCCTCAGTAGTACACATATTTTGAAATTAAAAGTCCATTAGTACCCCTGTTCAGCAGATCCCCTGCTCATTAGTACCCCTGTTTATTAGATGCCCAGCTCATTAGTTCCCCTGTTCAGCAGATCCCCTGCTCATTAGTACCCCTGTTCAGCAGATCCCCTGCTCATTAGTACCCCTGTTTATTAGATGCCCAGCTCATTAGTTCCCCTGTTCAGCAGATCCCCTGCTCATTAGTACCCCTGTTCAGCAAATACCCAGCTCATTAGTACCCCTGTTCAGCAAATACCCAGGTCATTAGTACCCCTGTTTATTAGATGCCCAGCTCATTAGTACTTCTGTTTATTAGATGCCCAACTCATTAGTACCTCTGTTCAGCAGATACCCAGCTCATTAGTACCCCTGTTCAGCAAATACCCAGCTCATTAGTACCCCTGTTTATTAGATGCCCAGCGCATTAGTACCCCTGTTCAGCAAATACCCAGGTCATTAGTACCCCTGTTTATTAGATCCCCAGCTCATTAGTACCTCTGTTTATTAGATGCCCAACTCATTAGTACCTCTGTTCAGCAGATACCCAGCTCATTAGTACCCCTGTTCAGCAAATACCCAGCTCATTAGTACCCCTGTTTATTAGATGCCCAGCGCATTAGTACCCCTGTTCAGCAAATACCCAGCTCATTAGTACCCCTGTTTATTAGATGCCCAGCTCATTAGTACCTCTGTTCAGCAGATACCCAGCTCATTAGTACCCCTGTTCAGCAGATACCCAGCTCATTAGTACCTCTGTTCAGCAGATACCCAGCTCATAAGTATTCCTGTTCAGGAGATACCCAGCTCATTAGTACCCCTGTTCAGTGGATACCCAGCTCATTAGTACCCCTGTTCAACAGATACCCAGCTCATTAGTACCCCTGTTCAGCAGATACCCAGCTCATTAGTACCCCTGTTCAGCGGATACACAGTTCATTGGTACCCCTGTTCAACAGATACCCAGCTCAGTAGTACCCCTGTCCAACAGATACCCAGCTCATTAGTACCCCTGTTCAGCAGATACCCAGCTCATTACTACCCCTGTTCAGCAGATACCCAGCTCATTAGTATTCCTGTTCAGCAGATACCCAGCTCATTACTACCCCTGTTCAGCAGATACCCAGCTCATTAGTACCCTTGTTCAGCAGATACCCAGCTCATTAGTATTCCTATTCAGCAGATACCCAGCTCATTAGTACCCTTGTTCAGCAGATCAGCTGCTCAGTAGCACTCCCAGCTCTGCTGATCCCCTGCTCAGTAGCACTCCCAGCTCTGCTGATCCCCTGCTCAGAAGTAGCCTCCAGCTCTGCTGATCCCCCGCTGTCTCTCTGGTCCTCACTCACCTCCTGCTATATTTCTCCCCCGCTGAGCAGCATGTGTGACATTGCTAGCTTCTCCTGCTCCAGTCCCAAACCTCTACTGATCCTCTGCCGCCCAGTCCTTTATCTCCAGTGATCAAATACCACCAAAAGAAAGTTCTATTTGTGTGAACAACATTATATAGATTGTATTTGAGTACAGTGTTGCATGACCACACAATTACCAGTTAAAGTAACGGAGTACTAAATAGCAAAAAATGGCCTGGGCATGAAAGGGGTAAAATCTTTTCCGGAGCTCAACTAAATGTAGGTCTTATTATCACATAAAGGATTAAAAAAAAAAATGCACAACAAGAATAGACTTGGGAAACCAGAATAAAAAATATCAACGCATAGGAGGATGCGAAAAGGCTGTTCAATGCGTTTCGGGGCTGCTACACCCCTTCATCAGAAGCTCCTGATGCACACAGCAGCCGGTCTAACACTATGAATGCGCCAGCAGGAAAGCGCCTCAGTTTTCTAGCACTGCTGTCCAATCAGCAGACTAGGGGAGGTGGAGGTGACCCCCTATTGTATTATTTAACCATAATATTTAACGCGCCTGGCTTTAGCACAGCAGAAATGGGAATTACAATAACTGGAAAAAAAAATGATATTCTTTATATTATTTTATTTCAACGGTGCTTTTTATCCGTTTGGCTGGAGTGTCAGACTACTAGGCACCAGAGCTGAGCTTCGCCTTCAGGAGTTCATTGAGCGGCGGAAGAACATCGGCTGTATTGAGTGAATGAAGAGGGAGAGTCAATGAGCGCTCCGCTCCCAGATGTGATGGGAATGATAAATAGAAGGAGCACTAATAATAAATGCCGCATTCCGGCATCCTCTCATCCCCTTCCTGCCTTATCCTTTATATCTAGTATCTGAGCGCCTGCTACCCATAAGCACCTTTCAATCACCAACATCAATATAGGAAAGAAAAAAAAAAATAAACACATTTTGTTTAATAGAAAATAATCCCTACTGAGATGGAAAATGGGAACCCCTGAAAAAAGCAAGCTCCAAGGAAAAAAAACAAAAAAACAAATGCATGTGAGTTATTCTTATCTGATTTAGGCGAAAAAAACAACTTTAATACCACTTTAACTAACATTTTCCTGCTGTTTTTTTATTTTATTGTTAAGTTTACCGTTATTATTTAAACTTTTTTTTCAATATTATTTGTCTCTTCGGTTTTTTTTTGTCACATATTTTTTTTTAAAAAATTGCAAAATTAAAAACAAAGGCATTCATTTAATTTGTAAATAATTTTGCCATGTTTTGTAATAGAAATGTTATTTTATTGTCAGTATACAAGAAAAATTATTTAATAAAGTGCACTGTTTATTTGTAGGAACCCTTGTGGTTTTACCGGTCATACTAAAAACAATGCATTTTTTTTTTAGTGTCTATTAATATATAGAAAATTAAAGCGAATTAGAGAATTAAAGCTCTTTCCAATGTGCCCCTCCCCCCCCCCCCCCCCAGAAAAGAAACAAAAATATATAATATATACTGTATATTTATTGTGTGTATATATATATATATATATATATATATATATATATATATATTCTGTTTGTGTGTGTATCTATATATATATATATATATATATATATATACACTGTATATATTATATATATTATTGTGTGTAAAAAGATATGTATATACTATAAACTTATTTTCCAATATTACTTGTCTCTTACGGTTTTTTATCGTCACATATTTTTATAAAAATTGCAAAATTAGGAAAAAAGGCATTCAATTAATTTGTAAATAATTTTGCCATGCTTTGTAATAGAAATTTTATTTTATTGTCAGCATACAAGGCAAAGTATTTAATAAAGTGCACTTTTTATCTGTAGGAACCCTTGTGGTTTTACCAGTCATACTAAAAACAATGCATTTTTTTTTAGTGTCTATTAATATATAGAAAATTAAAAAGAATTAAACCTCTTTCCAATGTGTTCCCCCCCCCCCCCCCAGAAAAGAAACAAAATATATAATATATACTGTATATTTATTGTGTGTATATATATATATATACTCTGTTTGTGTGTGTATATGTATATATATATATATACGGTATATATTATATATATTATTATGTGTAAAAAGCTATGTATATACTGTAAACTTATTTTTCAATATTATTTGTCTCTTCCAGTTTTTTATCGTCACATATTTTTATAAAAATTGCAAAATTAGAAAAAAAGGCATTCATTTAATTTGTAAATAATTTTGCCATGCTTTGTAATAGAAATCTTATTTTATTGCCAGTATACAAGACAAATTATTTAATAAAGTGAACTTTTTATCTGTAGGAACCCTTGCGGTTTTACCGGTCATACTAAAAACAATGCATTTCTTTTTAGTGTCTATTAATATATAGAAAATTAAAGCAAATTAGAGAATTAAAGCTCTTTCCAGTGTGTTTTGCCCCCCCCCCCCAAAAAATAGTAACAAAAATATATAATATATACTGTGTGTATATATATATATATATATATACATATATATATATACGTGGTATCTCACAAAAGTGAGTACACCCCTAACATTTTTGTAAATATTTTATTCTATCTTTTCATGTGACAACACTGAAGAAATGACACTTTGCCACGATGTAAAGTATAATCACTGAAGCGGCAAGGGGTGGGTGAGACTTTGCATGCATCTTGTAAGGTTTAATAAATATTGGAACGACGGAATTAAAAAAATGAACACATTTTTATTTTAGCACACATGTGCCCTATCTAAAAACAGTAAAGTACAAACAATGGTGCAATTTAACCACTTCCTTACTGGGCACTTAAACCCCCCTCCTGCCCAGACCAATTTTCAGTTTTCAGCGATGTCGCTCTTTGAATAACAATTGCGCGGTCGTGCGGTGTTGTACCCTAACAAAATTGGCGAAATAGAGCTTTCTTTTGGTGGTATTTGATCACCTCTGTGTCATTTCTGATCGCCGCTATAAACAAAAAAAGTGCGACAATTTTGAAAAAAGAACAATATTTTTTACTTTTTGCTATAATAAATATCCAAAAAAAAAAATGTATTCATCGGTTTTGGCCGATATTTATTCTTCTACATATTTCTGGTAAAAAAAATTCAATCGGCGTTTATTGATTGGGTTGCGCAAAGGTTATAGCGCCTACAAACTATGGACATTGATTTATGGCGTTTTTATTATTTTTTTTCTTTTTTAATGGTAATGGCGGCGATCTGCGATTTTTATCAGGACTGCGATATTGGGGCGGATATGTCGGACGTTTTTGACACTTTTTTGGGACCAATGACATTTATACAGCGATCAGAAATTTAAATGCCCATTGATTACTGTAAAAATGTAATTGGCAGTGAAGGGGTTAACCTGCAGGGGGCAGTGAAGGGGTTAAAAGTGTTCCCTGGGTGTTCTAACTGTGGGGGGGCGGGGTTGGCAGGGACATGACAGATCTAACTGATCCCAGTGACAGGGATCAGTAGATCTGCTATGTCCCCCCTCATAGAACGGGGAACCGCCATGTTTACTTTGGCGGTTCCCCGTTCCTCCTCTCTGTAAGGAGATTGCGGGTCTCCGGCAGACATCGGGTCCGCAGGACCCGTGGGCACGCTCACGCGACGTGCGGTTGGAGAGCACCCAGCGCAAGCCGAATGGGAGGACGTCTATTGACGGCCTCCCGGCATTTTAGGGCCACGCTGTAGCCGTCATTCGGCTATGGCGCGGTCGGGAAGAGGTTAAGCAAAGCATTCACAGTTAAAGTTAGATTTACGATTAACCAGGGTGTGGTAATCCTGGTGGCAGGATCCGATTTGAAGGTATACGCGTTTCGCAGGCTGACCCGCTTCATCAGGGCCACAGATTGGAGTATGAATTTGTATATAAACTATAAGATGATTGGGAACAGCCTGGAGGAAATCAAGCCTGGTGAGCCCGTAGGAACTGAGACTGCCTGTTCCCAGCAAGAGGGATTTGTTCCTTCAGAGTTTCAGGTATGTTATATAGTTCACAAAGGCCTTTAATCATGATAGAATAGCATGAAATGCTTGGGTATAAGAGACCCAAAGGACAAGGCAGGTGAGTTACTATCACTTAATGAACTCTGCTGAGAATGTATGGCCAGCAGAATAGAACAATTTGTATTGACTACTCCTCATATATACACGGATGTGTACTTGCTATCTGCATGGAGACCCTGGTAGACACATCCGTGTACATATGAGGAGTAGTCAATACAAATTGTTCTATTCTGCTGGCCATACATTCTCAGCAGAGTTCATTAAGTGATAGTAACTCACCTGCCTTGTCCTTTGGGTCTCTTATACCCAAAGGCCTTTGTGATATATTCTTCATACTGGTCACTGGAAGTTCATCATGGCACCTCATGTCAAAGAACTCTCTAAGGATCTGAAAAAAAGAATTGTTGCTCTACATAAAGATGGCCTAGGCTATAAGAAGATTGCCAAGACCCTGAATCTGAGCTGTAGCACGGTGGAAAAGACCATACAGCGGTTTAACAGGACAGGTTCCACTCAGAACAGCGCCTCACCATGGTCAACCAAAGAAGTTGAGTGCTCAGCGTCCTATCCACAGGTTGTCTTTGGGGGGTCAGCCTGTCAGTGCTCAGACCATACGCCGCACACTGCATCAAATTGGTCTGCATGGCTGTCGTCCCAGAAGGAAGCCTCTTCTAAAGATGATGCACAAGAAAACCCACAAACAGTTTGCTGAAGACAAGCAGACTAAGGACATGGATTACTGGAACCATGTCCTGTGGTCTGATGAGACCAAGATAAACTTATTTGGTTCAGATGGTGTCAAGCGTCAACCAGCTGAGGAGTACAAAGATGAGTGTGTTGCCTACAGTCAAGCATGGAGGTGGGAGTGTCATGGTCTGGGGCTGCATGAGTGTGACTGGCACTGGGGAGCTACAGTTCATTGAGGGAACCATGAATGCCAACATGTACTGTGACATACTGAAGCAGAGCATGATCTCCTCCCTTCAGAGACTGGGCTGCAGGGCAGTATTCCAACATAACGACCCCAAACACACCTCCAAGACGACCACTGCCTTGCTAAAAAAGCTGAGGGTAAAGGTGATGGACTGGCCAAGCGTCTCCAGACTTAACCCCTATTGAGCATCTGTGGGGCTCCTCAAACGGAAGGTGGAGGAGTGCAAGGTCTCTAAAATCCACCAGCTCCGTGATGTCGTCATGGAGGAGGGGAAGAGGACTCCAGTGGCAACCTGTGAAGCTCTGGTGAACTCCATGCCCTACAGCAGGGGTGTCAAACTGGCGGCCTTCTAGCTGTTGCGGAACTACAAGTCCCATCATACCTCTGCCTGTGGGAGTCATACTTGTAACTGTCAGCTGTGCAATGCCTCATGGGACTTGTAGTTCTACAACAGCTGGAGGGCCACCAGTTTGACACCTGTGCCCTAGAGGGTTCTGGCAAGGCTGAAAAATAACGGTGGCCACACAAAATATTGATACTTTGGGCCCAATTTGGACATTTTCACTTAGGGGTGTACTCACTTTTGTTGCCAGCGGTTTAGACATTAATGGCTGTGTGTTGAGTTATTTTGAGGGGACAGCAAATTTACACTGTTATACAAGCTTTACACTCACTACTTTACATTGTAGCAAAGTGTCATTTCTTCAGTGTTGTCACATGAAAAGATAGAATAAAATAGTTACAAAAATGAGAGGGGTGTACTTACTTTTGTGAGATACTGTATATATTATTGCCAAATAAAGAGGCCCCTAGCAGAAAGGTAACAATTTCTAATGGATGACGCATCCCATCACCCTCTCACCTCCTTCCTGCCTTATCCTTTATATCTTATATCTGAGTGTCTGCTACTTATAACAGCTTTCAGTGAACAGCAGAAATTTATAAAAAAAAAAAAAAAATAAACATTTTATTTTAGAAAAAAAAAAATCCTTACTGCTGAATGTGTCAAAGATGGAAAATGAAAAAATTGCACTTTTTATCTGTAGGAAGCCTTGCGCTTTTACTGGTCATACTAAAAACAATGCATTTTTTAGTGTCTGTTAAGATATAGAAGATTGATGAAAATGCGTAAAGCTCTTTCCAATGTGCTTTGTCACAAAAAAATAAAAAAATATATAATATATAATATATACTGTGTGGACTAATGGATGACGCATTCCAGCACCCTCTCACCTCCTTCCTGCCTTATCCTTTATATCTTATACCTGAGTGTCTGCTACTTATAATAGCTTTCAGTAAACAGCAGAAATTTATAAAAAAAATAAAAAATAAACATTTTATTTTATAAAAAAAAATGTTTACTGCTGAATCTGTCAAAGATGGAAAATGAAAACCTTTTTTTCACATTGTCCTGCTTTTTTTTTTTTTTTTTACTGTATTTCTGTTTTTACCATTATTATTGAAACTTTTTTTCTCATTATTATTTGTCTCTTCAGTTTTTTTTTTGTGAAAGATTTTTTTAAAAATTAAAAAATTAAAAACAAAGGTATTCATTTTATTTGTAAATAATTTTTGCCATGCTTTGTAATACAAATTTAATGTTATCATCATCACAAGACACATTTAAAAAAAAAAAAAAAGAACACTTTCCTGACTGACTCCATGGCAGCCACGTGTGGGTTTACCCCGCCCCCTCTTTAACCCCATAGGACCCTACTTAGTATAAGTCTGACCCTCTGTTCTGCCCGTGTGTTCCTTTTTTTGTCCTCCTCTACGGACCCAAGTACAGATGACTTACCAGAGTCAGGATGAACAGCGTCCCGGGCAGCATGGTCCCCAGCCTTAGAGCGGGGCAGACGTTGGGGTTGTGGTGACCCCCCTCGCCCAGTACCCAGCTACATCGGGTGAGCGGCATTTTCAGGCCAGAAGAAGCCAAGGAGTGGCAGCCTGTTTTGCCCAGGGAGACGCCAATGCGAGGCAGGGTCTCTGAAGAGGAAGCCGAAGGAGGCTCCATGGCAGCGTTATTCTTTGGGGAGGTGGGGTGTCTTGTCTTCCCCTCCTGTGCTCCACTGGGCTCCCTGGATCTCTGTATGGTGCCTGGAACGCTTCTGCATTCCACGGCGCAGCTCCGTCCCATAGGCGGGCCGCGAATGGTTCGGCCGAGGCTTCGGTCGTGGAGCCTGATGTGCAGGCGCGGCCCGTTGGGGCAGTGCGGGAAATTTGAAAGTGCCGCAAGCCCAGTGCAGTCTTGGGTAGGCTGCGGGCAATACGCGGCGGCCTCCCTGAGCCTTGCTACGCACAGCTAAAGGTGAGAAGAGCCAGGGGAGGGCAGTTCAGGTTCTGCCAGGGGAGAGACTCTGGACTGGCTTACTAAATGTCTCTCTCCCTCTGGACAGACTTTGCGCTTCCCTCCAAGATGGAGAAGTCTCCACCCTAATGCGGCCAGCCCCTGCCCTACGGGTATGGAGGGGGGCCGCGGGGGGTGGCGCACGGGGATCCGCGTGGAATGACCATCATTCCTGTATTTGTTGTTCTTATCCTCTTCTTCTCTGTCTCGTCCTTTCAGTCCTCCCAGGTCGGTTCACCAGCAGTCCTCTCGGGATCGGAAAGGTGGAGACCCTGCCAGTCCTCATCGCAGACAGTCCTCGTCTGGCTCAAGGCGCCACAGGTCCTCATCAAGAGGCTGGCACCAAGGAAGAAGTTCACATTCTTCTTCTAGACACCACTCCCATCGCCATGGTAGCCGTTCCAGGCGTAAATCCTGTTGGGGATGCGGGACCCACCTTCCTGAGGGCAAGTAACTCTGTGACAAGTGCTATGCCCGAGTGTCCGGAGAGAGGGAGGCTGACGGCCAACAGATAGAGTCGGTGGTCAAGCGGGTGGTGCAGCAGTCGTTGAAGGATCTACTGCCACTCCGTACCGAAAGCCAGTCCTCGATCAGAGGTGAGTGGGAGGAAGATTCCCAGGAGGAACCGGGACCATCACAGCCGAGCTTCTCACCTCAGGCTCTCTCGGACAGTGAATTGGAAGGAGACGGCTCAGCAGGCTTTGACACTGCCCTAGTCCCATCTCTGATTAGGGTGGTTAAGGAGGCCCTGAAATGGGATGAACCGGTGTCCTCACCGACAAAGCAGAGAACGTTTTTTAAACACCTCGGAAAGGAGCGTCCCAACTTCCCGCTTCTCCCAGAACTAAAGGGTATCTTTACGGAAGAATGGGAGAAGGTGGACAAGAAATCCTCCCTATCGATCAAGACGTCCAGACTCTATCCTTTTAAGGAAGAAGACATCAGGTATCTGGAGTCCGTTCCCTTGGTGGACGAGGCAGTAACAAGATTGGCGAAGCACATCACTCTACCTTTGGAAGATGCGGTGTCTTTCAGGGAGCCGCTCGACAGGAAGATTGACTTAGATCTTAAAAGGATTTACGTGACAGCGGGCATGGCCTGCAAGCCGTCTCTAGCCTTAGCAGCTATGTCCAAGGCTATGGAGGTATGGACCGAGGAGGTGGAATCGGCTCTATATAGCGTCTCCGGGGACGTGGCCAGAAGTGCGCCCATTCAGGAGTTGAAGTGGGCCTCGTCCTTCCTGGGGGAGGCTTCCCTGGACATGATCCGCCTGGGGGCACGGGTGATGCTGTCTTCCGTTACGGCCAAGCGGGCCTTGTGGTTAGGTCCCTGGCTGGTTGACCCTTCTTCTAAGCAAGTCTGGTGTAAGATCCCCTTTGAAGGGTCCTCATTGTTCGGTAATCGGCTGGACAAAGCCATCGCCCGGGCCACCGGAGGCAAGTCGGGGTTTCTCCCTCAGGACAGACGCATGTTCGGCCAGAAGAGGCCGCAAACAAGGAGGCAAGCCACGGATGGGGCAAGAGACGCCCGCAGCTACAAGCCTGGGCGGGACTTCAGGAGAAACTGGAGGAGAGGCCAGACGTCCACCCAGAGGGCCACTAAGGGCTCAGCCTCTACCTGACAAGAGGCGGCTAAATCTTTTTGAGATTGGGCCCGCCCAGACGGGTCGGGTGGGAGCGCGTCTGTTCCATTTCCGGCGCGTCTGGACGGCCTCGATCTCGGATGCCTGGGTGATCAGGACAATCTCCATCGGACATTTATGGGCCTTTACGAGCGTTCCAACACTCAGAGTCGTTCCCTTCCTGGTGCCTCGGGCGGAAGAGGAGAAACAAGTCCTATTGGACTACGTGGATTCGCTAGTGGCCCAAGGCGTGGGGGTACCAGTACTGGAAGGAGAGAGATTCCGAGGCCTCTACTCCCCCCTCTTTTTTAGTGCAAAAAAAGAACAGAACATGGAGGCCAGTCATAGACCTCACCCACTTGAACACATTCATCAAAAGCGAAAAGTTCAAAATGGAAACCCTCACGACTATACAGCGCTCTGTACAACCGTTTTCATATTCCAGTCGCAGAGGAGTCCCGCAAATATCTTTGCTTCATTGTGGGTCTTCGCCACCTCCAGTTTACGTGCCTCCCCTTCAGACTCTCGCCATCTCCACGAGTGTTCTCCAAGGTCCTCCTAGCAGTGGTAGCTCTTATCAGGAAGAAGGGGGTGCGGCTTCACCACTACCTAGACGATCTACTCCTACTGGCGCAGGACAGAGACCAGCTGCTGGTCCAGAGGTCCCAAGTATTATTCACTCTTCAGGAGTTTGGCTGGATGGTAAATCATCAGAAGAGTCACCTGGAGCCATCACAGGATTTGGTGTACCTAGGCGCTCGGTTCAACACCAAGGAGAATACCATTTCCCTACCAGAGGAGAAAGTTTTGGTGGTACGGGACAGGGTCTGGCGGGCCCTGGCAACCCCGTATCTGAAAGCCTCCCAGTGTCTCAGGGTGGTCGGTACCATGGTCTCAACATCTCCCATGGTGAAGTGGGCACTGTGGAAGATGCGCCCATTCCAGAGGGGATTCCTGCGCCAGTGGAGGCCAGAAAAGGGCGACCACCTTATCCACATTTCAACGGCCATGATGGACAGCCTGCCATGGTGGCTGGTACACAAGAACCTTCTCAGGTGCCACTCCATCTCTCCACCAGCATGGGTGTTAGTCACGACCGATGCCAGCAACATGGGATGGGGAGCCCACTGTGGACCGGAGTTTACCCAAGGCACGTGGGGCCCACTTCCTCACCTGCCGGTGTCCAATGTTCTGGAGTTGAGAGCGGCGTATTGCGCACTCTGGGCTTTCCGCCATCTAACACAGGGGAAAGCCGCACTACTGAGGATGGACAACACGGCGGCAGTGTTCTATGTGAAGAGACAAGGTGGAACACTGAGTCTTTCTCTACTACGAGAAGTGGAGCCAATCTTCACATGGGCCCAGAGGTTCCTGTCAGACATCTCGGCAGTCTACATTCCTGGAGCCCAGAATGTCCAAGCGGACTTCTTGTCCAGAGTACGGGTGAACAATGGGGAATGGTCCCTTCACGGGGAAGTGTTCGAATGGATCCAGTCCCTAGGTCTCGATCCCGAGGTCGACCTATTTGCCTCCCCGGCCAACCACAAGCTAGAGAACTTCTACACAAGGGGCTTCTGCCCTCAAGCCCTCGGGATCGATGCCTTAACGGACACCTAGAGGTTCAACAAAGCCTACGCATTCCGCCAGTGCCGATAATTCTCAGGTTCTTACAGTGGTTGAGGACGGAGAGAGTCGAGATGCTGGCAGTAATCCCCTTCTGGCCCAACAGGCCGTGGTTTCCATTACTGAAACAGCTGAGCTTCCGAACCCCAGTTCCCCTCCCTCTCAGGCCAGACCTCCTATCTCAGGGAACAGTACTACATCCATGTCCAGAGCGACTACACCTAATGGCCTGGTTCTTGAAAGGGAGAGGCTAGAGGCCCTGGGTTGTGCCCCAGGTGTGATTTCCACTCTGATGAACTCCAGACGGCCCAGCACGAACAGAGTTTACGAGCAAATATGGGCCAAATTCTCTGACTTTTCTCACTCTATTGGGAAATCCAACAGAGATCCGGGAGTACAAGAAGTCTTAAGCTTCCTACAGACTGGTCTTGATTTTCCTCTATCAGTAAGCTCCCTCAGGGTGCAAGTATCAGCCCTGTCAGCCTTCATGGGTACTGCCTGGGCAGGGCATACGCTGGTCCGCCAGTTCTTCAAAGGGCAGCAAGGCTGAGACCCCAAAGGAAACCGAGATTCCCAAAGTGGGACCTTCCCCTAGTCCTAGACCTTCTGGCAGACCCTGCCTCGGGTTATGTGAGCACGCAAGCAATTGGGGATCTGGCCATGGAGACGGCCTTCCTGGTGGCGGTCACCTCTGCTAAAAGAGTGTCGGAGATCGGGGCCTTGGGGCACAGTGAGCCTTTCCTGACTTTCTTCCCAGATCAGGTGGTCCTGGTTCCCATGCTTGGCTCGAAACCCAAGGTCACGTTGGTCTTCCATGAGAATCAGGAGATATCCCTTCCTACCTTTAAATCTTCGGAAACCGGGGAAGTCCATCCCTTGGATGTGGGAAGGCTGTTGGGAAAGTACCTGCAGGCTACGGCCACCTTCAGACAATCCGACTAACTCTTTGTCCTATTCTCTGGCAAAAACAAGGGGAAGAAAGCCTCTTCCAGGACAATCACAGCCTGGATTGTCCAGATCATCCAGAGGGCATACAGGGCTAATGGCTTGGCTCCTCCAGAGGCGGTGACGGTCCACTCAACCAGAAGCGTCTCCACTTCCTGGGTGGCATCACACCGGGTAGCTCCTGAGGTTATCTGTAGAGCGGCCTCTTGGTCGTTGCTAAATTCTTTCATGACGCATTACTGTGTGGAACCTGCATCACTATCTTCTGTTACGTTTGGGTTGCAAGTTCTGTCGGTCGACAGGACCAATTAAACCTTTTTTGTTCAGCATTCCCACCCATGTGGTTTCTTTTGTTTGGCTAGTTAAGTCCCACACGTGGCTGCCATGGAGTCGGTCAGGAAAATGGAAAATTTACTATCAGATACTTACCGTAATTTTCCTTTCCTGATGGACTCCATGGCAGCCGGAGTTCCCACCCTCGGTTCTAGAGGAAGAGCTAGTTACAGAACACGCGGGCTGAACAGAGGGTCAAACTTATACTAAGTAGGGTCCTATGGGGTTAAAGAGGGGGCGGGGTAAACCCACACGTGGCTGCCATGGAGTCTATCAGGAAAGGAAAATTACAGTAAGTAACTGATAGTAAATTTTCCATTTTTTCTCTGTAGGGAAGCCTTGCGCTTTTACTGGTCATAGTAAAAACAATGCATTTTTAGTGTCTGTTAAGATATAGAAGATTGATGAAAATGCGTAAAGCTCTTTCCAATGTGCTTTGTCAAAAAAAAAAATAAAAAAATAAAATAATATATACTGTGTGGACTAATGGATGGATGCATTCCAGCACCCTCTCACCTCCTTCCTACATTATCCTTTATATCTTATATCTGAGTGTCTGCTACTTATAATAGCTTTCAGTGAACAGCAGAAATTTATATATAAAAAAAAAAACATTTTATTTTATAAAAAAAAATGTTTAGTGCTGAATCTGTCAAAGATGGAAAATGAAAAACTTTTTTTCACATTGTCCTGCTTTTTTTTTTTTTCTGTATTTCTGTTTTTACCATTATTATTGAAACTTTTTTTCTCATTATTATTTGTCTCTTCAGTTTTTTTTTTGTGAAATATTTTTTTAAAAAATTCAAAATTAAAAACAAAGGTATTCATTTTATTTGTAAATAATTTTTGCCATGCTTTGTAATACAAATTTAATTTTATCATCACCACAAGACATTTTTTTTTCAAAAAAAGAACACTTTTTCTCTGTAGGGAAGCCTTGCGCTTTTACTGGTCATAGTAAAAACAATGCATTTTTTTAGTGTCTATTGATATATCGAAAATGAAAGAAAATGCATGCAGCTCTCTCCAACGTGTTTTGTTCTATGGGATCTTATCAAGGGTTTTTTTTTTTTTTTTTTAAAAAGACAATATTACAAAGAGAAAGTCTTGTTCGCCCCCCAAAAATAAAAAAAAAATAAAAAAAAAAATATATATATATATACAGTGGGTAAAGTATTCCTATATAGAGTCAGGTGTAGGTGAGGGCGGCACCAGAGCCAGCGCTACAGCGGCTCAGTCTGCCCCTGCCTCTTGCATTCCGGACTGGGACATACCTGCTTAATTGCAGAACTGCACCCACCGCGTAAGAGACTCGGGGCTATGGGCCCCAGACTCGGGGCTATAGCCCCAATAGCCACCCCCTAGCAACGCCCCTGCTGTAAACCACACTCAACAAAGTGACTAGTGCTTATTATACCAAATATTTACTTTACTTGTTTAATACAAGGACTGGACACTTTAATTTGTATTACATTTGGGTAATAGTCGTCCTGCCGGAAGGTGACTATCACATGATTTATCATTTATATTTTATATTCTATATTTTTAGCGCTGCACTTTATATATTTATTTCAGGTACTTATATACTGCTCTCTAGCTCCCTTATTACCTCCTCCCACGCTCGCCTTCAGGACTTCTCCAGAGCCTCCCCCATCCTCTGGAACTCCCTGCCCTGGTATGTCCGATCAGCCCCTACCCTGTCCACCTTTAAAAGATGCCTGAAAACTCATTTATTCAGGGAAGCCTTTCCCTCACCCACCTAAGAACTGTACCTGAGCCACCCCCATCAGCCCATCCCCCACAGCTACCACCTTTTGTACCACCACCTTTAGAATGTAAGCTGTACGAGCTCCTGTATTGAACTGCATTGTAATTGTGCATTAAATTGTGCTGTCTCCCCCCTCTACATTGTAAAGCGCTGCGTAAACTGTTGGCGCTATATACATCCTGTATAATAATATATAGCGCTGTAAATTTACTCAGCGCTTTACATATACATTGTACATTCACATCAGTCATGCTGGCAGCTGACACTAATGAGATCATTTAACATTAAGGCCTCATACACACGGGCGTTTTGTTATGCCACGTTTTTGGGCGTTTTTTGCTGCTCTCCATGTTATTCAATGGCCCTCTAAAACGCTGACGTTCTTGAGCAGTAGAGTGCGTCGGCGTTAGTGAGCTGTAGCTAGAACGCGGGACCATTGCGTTCTGAAGCTGCAGCGTCATGGCGTTTTTTGACGCAGAGCCGGCAAAACGCTCAATAACGTTGCTTAACGTTGTATACACAGCGTTAAGCCTCGTCAGACGTTCTGTTCATAATCAATGGTTCCCTATGGGAGGCCATTGATGTGAATAGAAGCCGCACCAGAAGTCGGATCACAGTGATCCGACTTGCGGTGTGACTTGTGTGCTAGGTGTCTTAAAGGGGAAAAATTGCGTGGGGTTCCCCCCCAAGAGCATATCATGTTGAGGGCATGCGGCCTGGTACGGTCCAGGAGGGGGGGGCGCTTGCTCATCCCCACCCCCTGTCCTGGCCTGCCAGGTGGCGTGCTCGGATAAGGGTCTGGTATGGATTTTGGGGGGGACCCTATGCCGTTTTTTCGGCGTGGGTGCTCCTCTTAAAATCCATGCCAGATCAAAGAGCCTGATATGCTCTTGGGGGGGGGACCCCACGCAATTTTTTTGCGGGGGTTCCCCTTTAAGACACCTAGCACACAAGTCGCGCCGCAAGTCGGATCACCGTGATCCGACTTCTGGTGCGGCTTCTATTCAAATCAATGGGCTCCCATAGGGAACCATTGATTATGAATAGAGGCAGAAAACGCAGCAAAAAGCTAGCGTGAAAAAACATGCATTGACGTCAATGCAAAACGCCAAGCAAAACGTCAGTCTTTTCCCCTGACGTCAGGCCCGGCGTTTTGCTTATTTTTGTGCAAACGCCCGTGTGTATGAGGCCAAAGCGCGGTATTTTTCCAAAATTATTTGAAGACATATACAGTAAATGTATGTTTTTACAGAAAGGTATTGCCAAATAAAGAGGACCCCTAGCAGAAATGTAAGAATTTCTAATGGATGATGCATTGTCCTTTATATCTTATATCTGAGTGTCTGCTACTTATAATAGCTTTCAGTGACCAGTAGGATTAAAAATAAAAAAAATTAAAAAAAGCAATTTTTATTTTTTTAAAAATATAAACCCTTACTAGTGAATGCTTCAGAGATGGAAAAGGAAGAAATCTCCAAAAATTGTAACTTTCAATAATATGACATCCACCACTGGTCCATACAAAGGAGCCTCTTCTTCCTTTCCTCGCCAATGCCGCAAGGAGGATAATAATACGTTACTGGAATGACCTAGTTGAGCTCTCTTTGCAAGAATCCTTAAAGTGGACCCGCCATAATTACATACATAGTCCATCTAGTTCAGGGGTTGGCAACCTGGGGCCCTCCAGCTGTTGCAGAACTACAAGTCCCATCATGGCTCTGGGAGTCATTGTAACTGGCAGCCTTGCAATGCCTCATGGGAAATGTAGTTCCACAACAGCTGGAGGGCCACTGGTTGCCTACCCCTGATCTAGTTCAACCAATTAACAAAAAACACAAATATAGAAAACCCGCATACACCCAACCCATAGTTGATCCAAAGGTAGGCAGAAAAAAAATCCCCCAAATAAAGCATGATCCAATTCACTCCAGCGGGGGGGAATAATTCCTGATCCACAGGAGGCAATCTGATAATTCCTGGATCTACTACCCTGGGGTTATTACCTACAGGAATGAGTATCCAGTTATATTCTGTGCATTTAGGAATACATTCGGCTCTTTTTTAAAACAATCTACTGAGCTGGCCAGAATTAGTTCTTGAGGGACGATACTATCACGGTGCAAATATAGATTCAAACCAATAATGATATTTAAAATGTCAAAATTGTATTAATTAATAACAGTTTAAAACAATATCACCATGTAGAACATAATTGTAGCCCAAGAACAGAATGGTCCTTAGTCTGAATAAAGCGGTATAAGTATAGGTCCCGACATGTTTCGCCCTTCAATTGGGCTTCCTCAGGGGATGCTATCCGCTATAATGTTTTCATTTTCCCTATTTATCACAAGCTCAGTACTTGGTGTGGTAAAAAAGTCTCTTCAGTAGATAGACAGGTATAGTTCCACCGCTAGACTAATGGTGGCCACAGGAGGCAGACAAGGACTAGATTAAAAATTGGGCTGTATATTGAAAGGAGACCGGGGAGAACATAGGTCCGCAGGAGGACAAAGGCATCATTTAACTTCAAAAACTGCGGTCCATTGGCATCCCCGCATGCCTCCGGCCACGGACCGCAGTATTTTAAGTTAAATGATGCCTTTGGCCTCCTGCGGACCTCTGTTCTCCCCGGTGTCCTTTCAATATACAGCCCGATTTTTAATCTAGTCCTTGTGTGCCTCCTGTGGCCACCATTAGTCTAGCGGTGGAACTATACCTGTTTATCTACTGAAGAGACTTTTTTACCACACCAAGTACTGAGCTTGTGATAAATAGGGAAAGTGAAAACATTATCGTGGATAGCATCCCTGAGGAAGTCCAATTAAAGGGCGAAACATGACGGGACCTCTACTTCTTGGGCTATAATTATGTTCTTAATGGTGATATTGTTTTAAACTGGTATTAATTAATACAATTTTGACATTTAAATTATCATTAATGGTTTGAATCTATATGTTCACCGTTATAGTCCCGCCCCTCAAGAACTAATTCTTGCCAGCTCAGTAGATTGAGAGGATTGGGGCTGCTGTGTGCAAAACCATCTTGTTGCCAAACATTTTGAAAAAAGCTATTTATATATGTCATGTGTTAGGGGATAATCCTGGATATACCACTAGACTTTCCAATGGTACCCATGGCACACAGACAATCCATCAATAAGTGGTGGTGGGGGGGGGGGTGTAGGCAGGAGGTTAAATCCTCTGCAAGTTCTGCCCCTGGGAGTGTTCAAGGGGTGGGTATATATGCAGCCCCCCCCCCCACTTTGGACTGATGGGAAGTAGTGGTCTGGTACTGACAACATGTGAGGCATAGGGGACTAAAGGAGAAAGTAATACCCCATCAGGGAAGGCCCTGAGGAACATCTGGAGAACACAACCCAAGTTAAGGTATAGTATAGGAGACTTTATCTGAAAAGGAGGAGTAAATAGGCCACTGGAACTTCTTTGTAACTCTTAAGGCCCATACACACGGTCCGATGGTTGGTAAACAATGGTTGTCCAACAGCCTGTTGGCCGATAATCTGATCGTCTGTACGCATGATTCTACAGCCGATTTCCAATTGTTGTCCAACAGAAGTTGAATGACGAGACTATAAAACTTGTGTTGGCCAACAAGGAGTTGTCCGATTGTTGGCTCGTGTGTACAGAAGTTGACCAGCCAAAAGTAGGAAGTGCAAACATGCACACTCGGAATCCAGGAAGTGCTCGGTCGTGTAACCTGTGTTCCTAATTCACAAATCACATTCACCTGAACTTCCTCGTTATACTCTCGGAACACGTCACTAGGTTCGGCTTAGTTGGCAGATTACTTGATTCACGTTAGTACGCTGGACCAAACCGTCATCACCCAAATCACATTCACCTGGCCAATCAGGAGTTGACCGATTGTTGGCTTGTGTGTACAGAAGTTGGGCCAACCAAAAGTTCCTCGTTATACACTCGGAACATGTCACTGCGTTCGGCTTTGTTGGCCGATTACTTGATTCGCGTTAGTACTCCAGACCAAACCGCCATCGCCCAATTTGGACAAAAGTTGGAAATTCGGTTGACCAACCATCGGCTCATGTGTACGAGGCTTTACTGTATATTGTTTCTACATTTACTTAAGGGAAGCATCTAAAAGGCTAACTGTGTGGACAATTATTCATTGGAAGAGGTGGAGTACGTGAGGGATCAAGACGGCGAAGTTCCTCCACTCTATGGGTGTTTGGTACCCCATCTCATCTCTGTCTCAGGTGGACAATTGGAGGTGCCCTGGGCCAACATTGCCATTGTTGGTGGCCAACCAGGGACCTGCTTACAAGAACGACAGAGAAATGAGCTCATTTGTTTGACATGCGTCTGCCCTTCCAGTACTCCTTACTGTAAAGGCCAGTTATAGGTGGGGGCATGTGACATTTGTTTGTATTGTTGATATACTGGTAAGGCAACACACTGACATCTTAGCCGCCATTGCGCAATGTGCTGGGTGTCCAGTGTGTTCCTGTACCTTTAAGGAGGGTTGGGCTCCTCCAGTCACCTGCCCTACATCTATCCATTAAATGCATGTGCTTCCATTGTGGAGACCCTTATACAGAGATAGGTTCTGCAGTATACAGGGTGCCTTGTCGCCGGCCTGCAGCTTACACATGCATTTGCAAATGTGTGTAACCAAACCCCTGTTTTTAACGCATACTGTTAGCCAGGTTAATTCGGTTGGTCGCAAGATGGTCAGTAAGTTGAGCTTGGAAATTCTTTGGTTTTTGTTTGACATGCGTCTGCCCTTCCAGTGCTCCTTACCGTAAAGGCCAGTTATAGGTGGGGGCAGGTGACATTTGTATTGTGTGGACAATTATTCATTGGAAGAGGTGGACCTTAGGCATGGAGTACGTGAGTGACCAAGACTGCGAAGTTCCTCCACTCTACGGGTGTTTGGTACCCCATCTCATCTCTGTCTCAGGTGGACAATTGGAGGTGCCTTGGGCCATTGTTGGAGGCCAACCAGTGACCTGCTTACAAGAGTGACAGAGAAATGAGCTGATCACTGCGTTGCTTCTCCTTTCCCTGTCCAATCATAGGGTAGGGGCAGGTCCAGGGCTCAGAGAAAGCGGGTGGAATGATGCTGGCCATCAGACCGAGGACACCTGGTGGAAGAATAAAGTACTGCAGAGCAATTCTCTGGATTAAAGCTGAATATCGCAATCGCAAACAATGAAAATGGTTTTTAGTTTTATATTTAATTGGGCTAATCATTTTTTTTTTTTTTTTTTAGTTTTGCTTTAACTTTTATTGCATTTCATATCCCAGGGAAAGAATCTATAATTGATAGTTTATCGTTTCATTTTATCATTTTATTCTCATTACCTCGCCGGCCTTATTTGCAGCTTGCAGAACATTTTGGAAGGGGTGCGGAAGCTTTCGCAGCAAAGCAAAGTTCTGAATAATTATTTTTATCCTGGAGCAATCTCTTTCAAAAAAATGAAAAATAAATGTAATATCTATTTCTGGATTATGATAAATTATTAGCGAGGGAACGAAGTCTCACCGTTTTCAGCGCGGAGCATTTCTCACACACAAATGCAGGGCATTAAAACAGAATATGTATTAAATCATAATAAGGCATTAAAAATATGTTTAGTGCTGATGGTGGAAATTTAAGAGGGTTTCTCCAGAAGGTGGTTGGTCAACTTTATCCAACTGTTCTTTTTTTTTTTAAGCAATACATTTTTATTGGTTTATAATGTACATGATTACAATACAACTGTTCTTTTTTAAATGCTGCTTTATGCATTGCCATACCTCAGAATCAGTCTGTTTGGGCAGTATGGTCACTTGCTGACTTGGCACCATCCACAGGCAACTTAACTCTATAGGGGTCTCCAGACTTTCTAAACAAAGGGACAGTTTACTGTCCTTTAGGCTTTAGGGAGAGCCGGAGCTGTGGCCAGTGGGATTAGAAAATGCCCCGGCATCAGTGCCCCATCATTGGTTTCAATGGGAGGAATAGAGCCCCCTTGTTGATATCAACAAGAAGAATAGTGCCCCGTTGATGGTGTCAGTAGGAAAAATGGTGCTCCATCATTGGTGTCAGTTGGTGCAATAGTGCCCCATTGGTGATATCAACAAAAAGAACAGCGCCCCATTGATGGTGTCAGTGGGGGGAATGGTGCTCCATCGTTGGTGTCAGTTTGGTGGAATAATGCCCCATTGGTGATATCAACAAGAAGAATAGTGCCCCATTGATGGTGTCAGTAGGGGAAATGCTACTCCATCGTTGGTGTCAGTTGGTGGAATAGTGCCCCATTGGTGATATCAACAAGAAGAACAGTGCCCCATTGATGGTGTCAGTAGGGGGAATGGTGCTCCATCTTTGGTGTCAGTTGGTGGAATAGTGCCCCATTGGTGATATCAACAAGAAGAATAGTGCCCCATTGATGGTGTCAGTAGGGGAAATGGTACTCCATCATTGGTGTCAGTTGGTGGAATAGTGCCCCATTGGTGATATCAACAAGAAGAATAGTGCCCCATTGATGGTGTCAGTAAGGAAAATGGTGCTCCATTATTGGTGTCAGTTGGTGGAATAGTGCCCCATTGGTGATATCAACAAGAAGAACAGTGCCCCATTGATGGGGTCAGTAGGGGGAATGGTGCTCCATCTTTGGTGTCAGTTGGTGGAATAGTGCCCCATTGGTGATATCAACAAGAAGAATAGTGCCCCATTGATGGTGTCAGTAGGGGAAATGGTACTCCATCATTGGTGTCAGTTGGTGGAATAGTGCCCCATTGGTGATATCAACAAGAAGAACAGTGCCCCATTGATGGTGTCAGTAGGGGGAATGGTGCTCCATCTTTGGTGTCAGTTGGTGGAATAGTGCCCCATTGGTGATATCAACAAGAAGAATAGTGCCCCATTGATGGTGTCAGTAGGGGAAATGGTACTCCATCATTGGTGTCAGTTGGTGGAATAGTACCCCATTGGTGATATCAACAAGAAGAATAGTGCCCCATTGATGGTGTCAGTAGGGAAAATGGTGCTCCATTATTGGTGTCAGTTGGTGGAATAGTGCCCCATTGGTGATATCAACAAGAAGAACAGTGCCCCATTGATGGTGTCAGTAGGGGCAATGGTGCTCCATCTTTGGTGTCAGTTGGTGGAATAGTGCCCCATTGGTGATATCAACAAGAAGAATAGTGCCCCATTGATGGTGTCAGTAGGGGAAATGGTGCTCCATCTTTGGTGTCAGTTGGTGGAATAGTGCCCCAATGGTGATATCAACAAGAAGAATAGTGCCCCATTGATGGTGTCAGTAGGGGAAATGGTACTCCATCATTGGTGTCAGTTGGTGCAATAGTGCCCCATTGGTGATATCAACAAGAAGAATAGTGCCCCGTTGATGGTGTCAGTAGGGAAAATGGTGCTCCATCATTGGTGTCAGTTGGTGGAATAGTGCCCCATTGGTGATATCAACAAGAAGAACAGTGCCCCATTGATGGTGTCAGTAGGGGGAATGGTGCTCCATCTTTGGTGTCAGTTGGTGGAATAGTGCCCCATTGGTGATATCAACAAGAAGAATAGTGCCCCATTGATGGTGTCAGTAGGAAAAATGGTACTCCATCATTGGTGTCAGTTGGTGGAATAGTGCCCCATTGGTGATATCAACAAGAAGAATAGTGCCCCATTGATGGTGTCAGTAAGGGAAATGGTACTCCATCATTGGTGTCAGTTGGTGGAATAGTGCCCCATTGGTGATATCAACAAGAAGAATAGTGCCCCATTGATGGTGTCAGTAGGGAAAATGGTGCTCCATTATTGGTGTCAGTTGGTGGAATAGTGCCCCATTGGTGATATCAACAAGAAGAATAGTGCCCCATTGATGGTGTCAGTAGGGAAAATGGTGCTCCATTATTGGTGTCAGTTGGTGGAATAGTGCCCCATTGGTGATATAAACAAGAAGAACAGTGCCCCATTGATGGTGTCAGTAGGGGGAATGGTGCTCCATCTTTGGTGTCAGTTGGTGGAATAGTGCCCCATTGGTGATATCAACAAGAAGAATAGTGCCCCATTGATGGTGTCAGTAGGGGAAATGGTACTCCATCATTGGTGTCAGTTGATGGAATAGTGCCCCAAGAGCCAGATAAAGGCAAGTAATGGGCCACATCCGCAGTTTGGAGACCACTGCTCTGGGATAAGACTCAGAAGTTGAATCCAACTAGTGGCAGACCACAATGCAGTGTGCACGGGCTTCGTCCTCCCTATCCATGTATTGCTATTGTCACACTTATTCTCCTCCTGGCCAATCAGGAAGCGGGCATGAGACCCGTTTCCTGATTGATCAAAAGGAGAAGCGTCCCAATTGACCTAGGAGGACGAGCTAGGAGTCGCACGGCGGAAGCCACCATGATGCCGAGGAGGAGATATAGGGGAAGCTGCTGCACATCGCTCAGGAGGGAAGCACTACCCGCACCGCAGATGGTGTAAGTGCCGGGCTGGTAAATGTCCGACCAACCAACCGACCGGGGGGATGGGGGGTGCAGATAACTCGACCAACCGGACTGGGGGAGGGTTCCGGTGACCCAACCAACTTGGGGGGGCTGTGGGTGCATTTTTTGCCACCCCTTTACCACCAGCCGCCACTGAATCCAACACTATTTTTACATTTAACTGGTTGCAGTACAGAGGATATTTTTCCAGAAGACAATGACTTTCCTAAGCCCTGTCTATGCAAAGTAGTAACACTGACTGAGGGAACATGGAAGTAACAGAAGAGATCTAGCTGGGGTGGACTAACTAGCACTAAAAAGGAGTCCCATAAGCCCTAAATGGCCACTAGATGTCAGCATACTACAGAATAATAAAACCCCATCCAGTTCAATACAAGACAGACAAATTACATAAAAGCCGACTAATGGACAGGCAAGCACTAAAACTGTCTAAGTACTCGGGCCAATGGTCAGAGCAAGGAGCAGATGGTGGCAGAGTTGGCGGGCTGATGGTCAGATGAACCAACCTGAATACTAAATATTTCATATTTCTGACTGCTGCACTCAGTAGGTTGTGCCATATGCTGCACAGTCCTGAGTGTCACACTCTGTGTCCTCCTATCTCCTGTCCTCCTGACCTCCTAACACCCAGCTTACAGGGTGCAGTGGTCAGGAGTAGAGTTGAGCGAACCCGGACTGTAAAGTTCGGGTCCGTACCGAACTTTGGGGTGTCCGGGACCCGGACCCGGACCCGGACTTTTCAAAAAAAGTCCGGGTTCGGGTCTGGGGTTCTGGTAATTTTAATGAAAAATCTTTAAAATGCTGTAAAAAAGCCCAGGAAGGTCCTAGAGGTCTGCAAAAGGAAGGAAAATGTGGGTAAGGGTGGGACAAGTGCCCTACAAAGAAATGGGGACAGGGAAATAACTTTAAAAATTAAAAAAAAATAAAAACATAAAAAATGCAAAAATGGAGATCATCTTCGAAATGGGTCTGAAAAGTATTAATTAACATTAGAGGCCATAGAACTGTTCTAAAATCATCTTCAAACGGTGTCAAAAAAGTATAAATAAGCCGGGAGTACCCATATCACTGTTCTGCAAAATGTGTGTATCACTTTAAATGAAACCGGGAATCAGTGCACATCTCTTCTGCACAATTATTTCAAGTCTGTGTGTCACTTTAAATCAAACCGTCAATCATTGCACATCTTTTATTCACACTTCTTTTTAAAATGTGTGTATCACTTTAAATGAAACCGTCAATCATTGCACATCTCTTCTGCATAATTATTTCAAGTCTGTGTGTCACTTTAAATCAAACCGTCAATCATTGCACATCTTTTATTCACACTTCTT
>BLSH010024049.1:728699-742414 GCA_018402905.1 Glandirana rugosa
CCGTCCGTCTTTCCGTGTCATGTACTGCACTGCACCCTCCTGACTTTCCCTGTACTGTGCCTTTCTGCCTGCCCCCCCCCCCCCCACCCTACTGTGCTTTTCTGCCTCTCCACCCCCCCCCACCATACTGTGCCCTTTGTGTTGATTAGCCTTTGATTTATGGCATGTTTTCTTAAATTTTTTACTTTAATCACTTGCCGACCGCCCGCCGTCACGCCCGCCCGGCAAGGTGGCTCGTTATCGCGAAACGCTGTCACAGGATGGGGCTCACTGTGTTCGGGCGGAGCCAGGGAGCAGATAGGGCGGACTCGATGGGCGCCGGCTACCCGCGATGGCTCCCCCGCACTGTAAGTAAACACAGATCTCCGTTCTGTTAGAGGGGAAGGGCGGTGATCACAGGCTTCCTGTATATGGAAGCCGTGATCAATCCCCTCCCCCTGCCAGGGCAGCCCACACACAGTTAGAACACACTGAGGGAACACAGTTAACCCCTTAGAGTGCCCCCTCCAGGTTAATCCCTTCACTGCCAATGGCATTTACACAGTAATCAGTGCATTTTCATAGCACTGATCGCTGTATAAATGCCAATGGTCCCAAAAAAGTGTCAAAATGGTCCGACATGGCCGCTGAAATATCGCAGTACCGCTAAAAATTGCAGATCGCCACCATTACTTGTAAAAAAATTAATAAATAAATAAAAACCCCAGAAATTAATTCTCATCATCCGTAAACGTGGCAACTTTTGTGCAAACCAATCAATAAAGGCCGATTGTGATTTTTTTAACCAAAAATATGAGGAAGAATATAAATCGGCCAAAACCGATGGAAAAAAATAATTTTTTTTTGCAAAATTGTCGCCCCTTCTTTTGTTTATAACGGCGATCAGAAATGATGCAGAGGCGATCAAATACCACCAAAAGAAAGCTCTATTTGTGGGGAAAAAAGGACGCAAATTTTGTTTGGCTACAACGTCGCACGACCGCGCAATTGTCAGTTAAAGTGACGCAGTGCCGATTCGCAAAAAGTTCTCTGGTCCTAAAGTGGGAAATCCTTCCGGGGCTGAAGTGGTTAATTCCTGAGACTAGGTGCGTAAATTGGGGCAGGCCGGTAGGGGCTCCATTGTAATAGTTTGCCCAGGGGCCCATGATGCTATTAAGATGGCCCTGGCTGTTCTTCAAATGTAAGGGTATTCCCTTGGCACCAATTCAGGCAACCCACAAGCAAAAATTCCCCACTCCCTCCTTCCCTAGGAAAAATTTTCCCCCAAGCACAAATTTTCCAAGCAAAAATCCACCTTCCCAAGTCAAATTCCCACCATCCAAAGGAAAAATGCCTCCGTTCAGCAATAACACCCCCCCCCCCCAGACAAAAATCTCTCCTCCGGCAAAAATGTACCCCCTCCCATGCACAGATCTGTTTTTCCCTCATCTTATCGCCATCGAAAATCAGCACCCCAGCACAAGCCTTCCCCCAGTTAAGTTTCCCCCCGTAGGAAAAAATTCCCCCAAGCGCAAATTCACCAAGCATTCCCGCCAAGCTAAATTACCCAACGTCCAATGGAAAACTCCTAAGTTCAGGAGTAATATCCCCCCCCCCCCTTTCCCAACCAATAACCCCACCTTCTGCAAAAACCTACCCTTCCAAGCACAAATCTTCTCCCCCCTCATCACCTCCCAGCACAAGTCTTCCTCCAGACAAGTTTTCCCCCAGCAAAAAAGTCCCCCCAAGCACAAATTTGCCAAGCATACCCCTCCCCCCTCCCAGGTAAATCCCCCACCGCCCAATGGAGAACTCCCAAGTTTAGCAATAATATCCCCATGCTCAATGAAAAAATCCCACCTCCTGCAAAAACCTACACATCTCACCCTACCTCATAACACCCTTCAGAAATTAACCCCCCCCCCCCCAGCTCAAGTCTTTCCCCCCCAGGAAAAAATCCCCCCCCCCTGGGGTTTTTATTTTTGGTTAAATAAACTATAAAAAAACACATTTTTGAAAAAAAAAAGTTTTTCTTTGTTCCTAAGATTTTGTTTTCTCCTTCACCAACGGGCACTGATGAGACGGCACTCATAACGTGGCACTGATGAGATGGCGCTGATATGTAGAATTGATGGGCACTGATAGGCGGCACTGATGAGTTGGCACTGATAAGGTGGCACTGATGAGTTGGCACTGATATGCAGAATTGATGGGCACTGATGGGCACTGATAGGTGGCACTGATGGGCACTAATAGGCGGCACTGATGGGCACTGACAGGCAGCATTGATTGGCACTGACAGGTGGCACTAATGGGCACTAATAGATGGCACTGATGAGCACTAATAGATGGCACTGATAGGCATCACTGATGAGGAGGTAGTGTCAGTCATTACTGATGGGCACTGATTGGCATTATTGATGGGCACGGACTGGCACTTTTATGGCCACTGATTGGCACTTTTATGGGCACTGACTGACACTTTGGAGGATACTGTCAATCATTACTGATGGGCACTGATTGGCATTATTGAAGGGCATTGACAGGCAATACTGATGGGCACTTATAGGCGGCACTGATGGTCACTCATGGGCACTAATAGGCAGCACTGATGGGCACTGACAGGTGGCATTGATTGGCACTGACAGGTGGTACTGATGGGCACTAATAGATGGCACTGATGAGCACTAATAGATGGCACTGATAGGCATCACTGATGAGGAGGTACTGTCAGTCATTACTGATGGGCACTGATTGGCATCATTGAAGGGCACTGACATGCGTTACTGATGGGCACTGATTGGCACTTTTATGAGCACTGCTTGGCACTTTTATGGGCACTGACTGACACTTTGGTGGGTACTGGCTGCCAGCTGATGAGCACTGATTGGAAAACATTGTGGGCGCCTCTGATGGGGTCTGGGCTAATAATCAATGCACTGACCCAGCCCCCCCCCCCCCCCGACAGGAGAGATGCTGAACGTCTCTCTCTGTCAGCGTGAGCCGAGGAAAGCCGATTACCGCCAATTCCTGGTTCACGTTGTGATTGGTCACAGCTGATCACGTGGTAAAGAGCTTCTGTCAGAGAAACACACCACACCCCCCCCCCCCCATCGCCGCTCTGCGCACCTCCGCGCGCACGCGATCGCGGGCTATCATGCCAGACGTCATGTGAAGTCAGGATAACAAAATCCCCCTGGAACCGCACCAAAGTGGTACAAAGAACCTTTCCCAAAAACGTGCTGAGTTGTATTGATGTGAATGGGCAGCATTGTGATTTCCACTGCCATGCGATTCTGTGCGACCCAAGTCACCTGTGACATCACACTAAGCACGGAGCCTTAGGGGCATCAATGGGCTCATCCAATTCCTGCAGCTTTTATTAGGCGTGCAGAATGAAAAAAATGTGTTTTGTTTCGAATCGCTTTTGGCATAAATTAGTTTAGGAAAATTGGCTTCATTTGTTTTCAGAATTTGTTTCAAATTTCCCGAATTCGGCCGAATTGAATTTTGAAAATACGAATCGAATCGAATTCCATTTGAATTTCATTCAAATTAAATTCCATTCAAAACCGAATTTATTCTATTCGAAAGATGGTTATATTCTTTCTATTGCATTCTAGTCTATTGCTTTTTTTTCTATTATATTCTATGCTTTTGTTTTCTGCTCTATTCTATTCAAATTCAAAATTATTCTATTTGAAATTCGAACTTTGGAAAACAGTTATATTGTTATATTCTTTCTATTCTATTAATTTCTATTGTTTATTCTATGATATTCTATTATTTTACTTTTTATTCTATTCTATTATTTTCTATTTTATTCAAATTTGAATTTATTCTATTCTAAATTTGGATTTCGGAAGAAGGTTATAGTCTATTTTATTCTATTCTATTCTTTTTTTATATTCTACTTTTTTCTATTCTATTCTTTTCCATTGTATTCAAGTTTGAATGTATTCTATTTGAAATTTTAATTTTAGAAGCTGGTTATATTCTTTCTATTTTATTCTATTACATTCTATTTCTTTATGTGCTATTCTATTTTACTCTGTTCTTTTATTTTCTATTCTATTTTGTTCTGTTTTATTCTATTCTTGTCCATTCTTGTATTTATTCTTTATTGTCTATTCTATTTTTTTCTATTCTTTTATTGTGTATTCTTTTCTGTTTTACTCTGTTATATTCTATTTTTTCAATGTCTATTTTATTCTATTCTATTCCACTCTTTCCTAGTCTATTGTATTATTTTATACTATATTCCTTTATTTTTCTCTTCTATTTTATTCTCTTCGGAAATTCAAATTTGATTCGAAAACTATTCAAATTCAAATTTCTTCCAGATGTATCTGAAATATTTGTCCGAATTTCAGTCGTTTACCAGAACTTTCTTTCATGCAATCATTGAGTCAAATAATGTTCAAAGCCCTTAAAAAGTTGTCCGGACTCCTAGAATGAAATCCCAGACCTGTTAAACAGAATTCATGACAACACATACCTTTTTCCCAGACGAAAATCACTTAAGAATTTTGTCAGTTTGAGAAAGGCTTTTTATCCTTTTTATTTCAATTTTTCTGGTCGCTGCGGTCAAAAACAAATGTCGATTTAACCTTTCTAACGATAAGAAAATCAGAGAGGCATACACTATATTACCAAAAGTATTGGGACACCTGCCTTTACACGCGCATGAACTTTAATGGCATCCCAGTCTAAAGCCTCGTACACACGAGCTGATGGTTGGTCAACCGAGCGTCCAACCTTTTCCCAGATTGGGCGACAGCGACATGGCCTGGCGTACTAAGGTGAAGCAAGTAATCGGCCAACAAAACCGAACGCAGTGACGTGTTACGAGTGTATAACGAGGACGTTTGGGTGAATGTGATTTGTTAATTAGGAACGCAGGTCCCTGGTTGGCCACCAACAATGGCAATGTTGGCCCAAAGCACCTCCCATTGTCCACCTGAGACAGAGACGAGATGGGGTACCAAACACCTGTAGAGTGGAGGAACTTCGCTGTCTTGGTCACTCACGTACTCCCTGCCTAAGGCCCACCTCTTCCAATAAATAATTGTCCACACAGTTAGCCTTTTAGATGCTTCACTTAAGTAAACGTAGAAACAATATACAGTAAGGCCTCGTACACGCGAGCCGATGGTTGGTCAACCGAACGTCCAACTTTTGTCCAAATCGAGCGACGGCGGTTTGGTCTAGCATACTAACGTGAATCAAGTAATCGGCCAACAAAGCCGAACGTAGTGACGTGTTCCGAGTGTATAACGAGGAAGTTCGGGTGAATGTGATTTGTGAATTAGGAACGCAGGTCCCTGGTTGGCCACCAACAATGGCAATGTTGGCCCAAGGCACCTCCCATTGTCCACCTGAGACAGAGACGAGATGGGGTACCAAACACCTGTAGAGTGGAGGAACTTCGCTGTCTTGGTCACCTACATACTCCCTATGAAAGGTCCACCTCTTCCAATGAATAATTGTCCACACAGTTAGCCTTTTAGATGCTTCACTTAAGTAAATGTAGAAACAATATACAGTAAAGCCTCGCACACACAAGCCGACAGTTGGTCAACCGAACGTCCAACTGAGCGACGGCGGTTTAGTCTAGCATACTAACGTGAATCAAGTAATCGGCCAACAAAGCCAAACATAGTGACGTGTTCCGAGCGTATAACGAGGAAGTTCGGGTGAATGTGATTTGTGAATTAGGAACTCAGGTCCCTGGTTGGCCACCAACAATGGCAATGTTGGCCCAAGGCACCTCCCATTGTCCAAACGAGACAGAGATGAGATGGGGTACCAAACATCCGTAGAGTGGAGGAACTTCGCTGTCTTGGTCACTCACGTACTCCCTGCCTAAGGTCCACCTCTTCCAATAAATAATTGTCTGCACAGTTAGTCTTTTAGATGCTTACCTTAAGTAAATGTAGAAACAATATACAGTAAAGCCTCGTACACACAAGCCGATGGTTGGTCAACCGAACATCCAACTTTTGTCCAAATTTGGCAACGGAGGTTTGGTCTAGCATACTAACATGAATCAAGTAATCGGCCACAAAGCCGAACGTGGTGACGTGTTCCGAGCGTATAACGAGAAAGTTCAGGTGAATGTGATTTGTGAATTAGGAACACAGGTTACACGACCAAGCACTTCCTGGATTCCGGGCATGCGTGTTTGCATTTCCAACTTTTGGTTGGCCCAACTTCTGTACACACGAGCCAACAATCGGTCAACTCCTGATTGGCCAACACAAGTTTTCTAGTCTCGTCGGACGACGATTGGAAATGGGCTATAGAATTGTGCATACTCACGTTTGGATTATCGGCCAACAGGCTGTTGGACGACCGTTGCTGACCAACCATCGGATCGCGCCTTTAATCTGTAGGATTCAATACAGAGTTGGCCCACCCTTTGCAGCTATAACAGCTTCAACTCTTCTGGGAAGGCTGTCCACAAGATTTAGGTGTGTCTATGGGAATGTTTGATGGGAGTGGACTTTCTCTGCTCTCCCTGGTGGTGGGAGTGGACTTTCTCTGCTCTCCCTGGTGGTGGGAGGGGACTTTCTCTGCTCTCCCTGGTGCTGGGAGATGACTTTCTCTGCTCTCCCTGGTGGTGGGAGTGGACTTTCTCTGCTCTCCCTGGTGGTGGGAGTGGACTTTCTCTGCTCTCCCTGGTGCTGGGAGATGACTTTCTCTGCTCTCCCTGGTGGTGGGAGTGGACTTTCTCTGCTCTCCCTGGTGGTGGGCAGTACTTTCTCTGCTCTCCCTGGTGGTGGGAGTGAGCTTTCTATGCGCTCCCTGGTGGTGGGAGTGGACTTTCTCTGCTCTCCCTGGTGGTGGGAGTGCACTTTCTCTGCTCTCCCTGGTGGTGGGAGTGCACTTTCTCTGCTCTCCCTGGTGGTGGGAGTGGACTTTCTCTGCTCTCCCTGGTGGTGGGAGTGGACTTTCTCTGCTCTCCCTGGTGGTGGGAGTGGACTTTCTCTGCTCTCCCTGGTGGTGGGAGTGAACTTTTTCTGCTCTCCCTGGTGGTGGGAGTGGACTTTCTCTGCTCTCCCTGGTGGTGGGAGTGGACTTTCTCTGCTCTCCCTGGTGGTGGGAGTGAACTTTCTCTGCTCTCACTGGTGGTGGGAGTGGACTTTCTCTGCTCTCCCTGGTGGTGGGAGTGGACTTTCTCTGCTCTCCCTGGTGGTGGGAGTGAACTTTCTCTGCTCTCCCTGGTGGTGGGAGTGGACTTTCTCTGCTCTCTCTGGTGGTGGATGTGGCTTTGCTCTGCTCTCCCTGGTGGTTGGCTGGGATTTCCTCCAGCACTTTCTCTATGGCTGTACACAGCCCTGGAAATGTTCAGTGCCTTGTCTCTCTCTCTCTCTCTCCCATCCTCACCTCACTGGTAGGCAAGGAGAGGGAGAGCAGTACTGGCTGTGAGTGAGCTGTGGTATGTGTGACACTGTCAGTGACAGCATGGACTGTGCAGCTGTAGTCCCGAGTGCACCCCGGACCAGGGCTACACATGCGATTGACCAGTGGCGGCTGATATTCAATATTTGGGGGGGCGGCAAAATAACGACACCAGGCCCCCCCCATGGGAGAAGGACGGGAAGACGGTGATCCCTCCCCCCCCCCCCCGAGTGGGAGACAGACTGGATGGCAGCGATCAGAGGCCTCTTTACATTATGAGGCAGATGACGAGGCCTAGGCTTATTGATGCATGTGGCAAGCGAAGGCTGGCCTGTGTAGTCCGAGCCAATAGAAGAGCTCCTGGAGCTCATATTGCTGAAAAAGTGGTCAGGGCTTACCAAAAGCAGTCCAAGGATGGAGAACCAGTCAACCGGTGATTGGGTCATGGGTGGCCAAGGCTCATTGATGCACACAGGAAGCAAAGGCTGGCCTGTGCAGTCTATTCCAATAGAAGAGCTCCTGGAGCTCATATTGCTGAAAAAGTGGTCAGGACTTACCAAAAGCGGTCCAAGAATGGGAAACCAGTCAACTGGTGGCAGGGTCATTGGTGGCCAAGGCTCATTGATGGGAAGCGAAGGCTGGCCTGTGTAGTCTGATCCAATACAAGAGCTACTGAAGCTCATATTGCTGAAAAAGTGGTCAGAACTTACCAAAAGCGGTCCAAGGATGTGAAACCAGTCAACTGGTGACAGAATCATGGTTGGCCAAGGCGCATTGATGCACGCGAGAAGCGAAGGCTTGCCTGTGTAGTTCCGATCCAATAAAAGAGCTGCTGGAGCTCATATTGCTGAAAAAAGTGGTCAGGACTTACCAAAATCAGTCCAAGAATGGAAAACCAGTCAACCGAAGGCAGGGTCATCGGTGGCCAAGGCTCATTGATGCACGGGGGAAGCGAAGGCTGGCCTATGTAGTCTTATCCAATGGAAGAGCTACTAGAGCTCATATTGCTGAAAAGGTGTTCAGGACTTACCAAAAACGGTCCAAGCATGCATAACCAGTCAACCGGTGACAGGGTCATGGGAACCCAAGGCTTACTGATGCAAGTGGGAAGCAAAGGCTGGTCTATGTAGTCTGATCCAATAGAAGTGCTACTGGTCAGGACTTACCAAAATCCGGCCAAGGATATAAAACCAGTCCACCGGTGACAGGATCATGGTTGGCCAAGGCTCATTGATACATGCAGGAAGCGAAGGCTGGCCTGTGTAGCCCAATATAATAAAATAGCTACTGGAGCTCATATTGCTGAAAAAGTGGTCAGGACTTACCAAAATCAGTCCAAGAATGGGAAAACAGTCAACCGAAGGCAGGATCATAGGTGAACAAGGCTCATTGATGCACGTGGGAAGCGAAGGCTGGCCTGTGCAGTCTGATCCAATAGAAGAGCTACTGGAGCTCATATTGCTGAAAAAGTGGTCAGGACTTACCAAAAGCGGTCCAAGGATGCAAAACCAGTCAACCTGTAAGAGGGTCATGGGTGGCCAAGGCTTACTTATGCACGTGGGAAGCAAAGGCTGGCCTATGTAGTCTGATCCAATAGCAGAGCTACTGAAGCTCATATTGCTGAAAAAGTGGTCAGGACTTACCAAAAGCAGCACAAGGATGTAAAACCAGTCAACCAGTGACATTGTCATGGTTGGCCAAGGCTCATGGAGGCATAAGCGCAGAGAAGACTGGCCTGTGTAGTCTATTCCAATAAACGAGCTACTGGAGCTCATATTGCTGAAAAAGTGGTCAGGACTTACCAAAAGCGGTCCAAGAATGGAAAACCAGTCAACAGGTGGCAGGGTCATTGGTGGCCAAGGGTCATTGATGCACATCAGAAGCAAAGGCTGGCCTATGTAGTCTGATTCAATAGAAGAGCTACTAGAGCTCATGTTGTTGAAAAAGTGGTCAGAACTTACCAATAGCAGTCCAAGGATGTAAAACCATTCAACCGGTGACAGGGTCATGGCTGGCCAAGGCTCATTGATGCACCTGGGAAGCAAAGGCTGGCCTGTGTAGTCCGATCCAATAAGAGCTACTGGAGCTCATATTGCTGGAAAAGTGGTCAGGACTTACCAAAAGCAGTCCAAGGATGTAAAACCAGTCAACCGGTGACAGGGTCATGGTTGGCCAAGGCTCGTTGAGGCACACGGGTAGAGAAGGCTGGCCTGTGTAGTCCGATCCAATAAAAGAGCTACTGGAGCTCAAATTGCTGAAAAAGTGGTCAGGACTTACCAATAGCAGTCCAAGGATGTAAAACCAGTCAGCCGGTGACAGGGTCATGGTTGGCCAAGGCTCGTTGATGCACACGGGCAGAGAAGGCTGGCCTGTGTAGTCCGATCCAATAAAAGAGCTACTGGAGCTCAAATTGTTGAAAAAGTGGTCAGGACTTACCAATAGCAGTCCAAGGATGTAAAAGCAGTCAACCGGTGACAGAGTTATGGGCAGCCAAGGCCCACTGATGGAGATGGGGATTGAAGGCTAGTCTGTGTAGTCCGATAGAAAGGTGATAGATAGAAACACCCAAACCGAAAATAACTAAAATCATCAAAATTTCAATTACAATACTTAAGACATCACATTAAAAAATAGTGCATATTTGACTGCACTATCAGCCATATCCAAATTGTTTCCAAGAACATATAATCAACGACTTGTAAAGCATAAATGATCAACGTGTAGGCAGATAGTGATTAGCACTGCCCTGGCTGGGAAGGCCAGGGTTAATTGTGTTTCCCAGGTTTTAAAGGATCTGCTAGTGGCGGCTTAGTGGAGTCCATGCCTAGATGGGTTATGGTGGGTGGTCATAATGTTATGGCTGATCAGTGTATAGGGCAGCCACGCGATAACTAAAGACTTTAAAAAAGCGTTGTTGTTCCCCTTTAATAATTATTTTTCTGTATTTATCATTTTTCACCATGTTGGCAGAGTGACCTCACTGCTCTCTCAGAATTATCCGGAATCTCTCGGCTGAAATCTGGGATTGTCCATTTTCACACACTGAGATTCTATGCCAAGACCCCGGATTACACTAAGGAGCTTATTCCACAACGCGGCGTAAAAGGTCAGGAGGGCGTGTCCCCACCGCAGCAGGCAATCGCCTTTCAGGTGACATCATGCAGTCGTTTTCTGTGCAATTTAGTAAAATGAGAATGGAGAAAGTTGTAGTAAGGAAGGATTACAGCGCTGTGGTATTTTTGCCAATGCAGGATTGCAGCCGGGGGAAAACTTCTATCAACTAAATTCTGAACAGGAAGGGTTTTTTTTCACGGTTTACATTTCCAGACAAGTTTTTGGGAAATCTCCTCATCAGATCCAAGCATAACTGATCTACAGGACCTTAATAAAATACTAAGACAGTGTACCTCTGAGAAAAGTAAAGCAAGTCCCAATCTCTGACCATCTCCTGTATTATGTCTGCAGTCTCTGATCATCTCCTGTATCATGTCTGCAGTCTCCGACCCTCTCCTGTATCATGTCTGCAATCTCTGACTCTCTCCTGTATCATGTCTGCAATCTCTGACCATTTCCTGTATCATGTCTGCAGTCTCTGACCATCTCCTGTATCATGTCTGAAATCTCTGACCATCTCATGTATCATGTCTGCAGTCTCTGACCATCTTCTGTATCATGTCTGCAGTCTCTGACCATTTCCTGTATCATGTCTGCAATCTCTGACCCTCTCCTGTATCATGTCTGCAGTCTCTGACCATCTCCTGTCTGCAGTCTCTGACCATCTCCCGTATCATGTCTGCAGTCTCTGACCATCTCCTGTATCATGTCTGCAGCCTCTGACCATCTCCTGTATCATGTCTGCAGTCTTTGACTGTCTTCTGTAATATATCTGTAGTCTTATGTGCTGGACTTTTTTCAGCTGGAACTTGGTGGAACTCAGTTCCACCTTTGGCTCAGGCCCTCGGCTCCCTGCTCACCTCTACCACTTGTAAACACAGACGTCCGGCTTCTCTGTTTACAAGTGACAGCTTGTCTAACAACCGCTCCCACAGATCTGATCTCCTGAGTGGCTCCAACTGAGTACAGGATGGGGACAAGGGAGATGCAGGTGCCCAGGGTGCAGTGCAAATGCCGACACCCCCACTAGATGATCTCTCTGCAAGTGAGAGAGGCAGAGCCATCTACAGTGTGCAGGTAGGTACTAGAGCCAACTAGAGCAAACAGGGCTGGTCAGTATTAGTGACTCACTAACACTATTGGGCTGGGCCTGTCTTAAGGAAGGGGCCTGGAGCTGCAGCTCCAATAGCCCCTATGTTAATCCGGCCCTGCCTACAGGAGTGACCAAGCATAGGTGCTTTTTTGCGCGTTCCCACGCATCACTCATTAATTTCAATGGGCTGCAGTACATGCGAAAAATGTGGAAAAAAAGTCCCTATTTTCCAAAAATGCAAGTGGTTTGCAGACGGCATTGGGGAGTCATTAATAATCAATGACACCAGGTGAACGTCTGTTAAAGTGCAGCGTGTATCTCTATTTTCTGCACGTTCCCAACATGCAAAGGTCTGAGCCTCGCATACAGTTCTTCATTTCTTCTTATTTTCATTCTTGGTGACAATGGTCCTCAGTACTCCCTCCGATAGGTGCACATGTACCACCCTCTAATGTGTGTTAGTTGGTAATGTAGGTTTGTTTGTGTAGGAAAATTTAGTTTGGCTCAGGGCTGAGCTGTGAACCTGGGTCAGGGTTCAAGGAGTCAGGTCTGGATGATTCATCCTGACAGCTCCTCTGGTGCCTCCCCCTGGTCTAGAAAGTTGTAGAAGCTTCTAGAGCTCGCGGGAGGAGGTTAGGAGGAGCTGTTTGGAATATTTATGAGGGCTTTATCCAATCCCCAGTAAAGGGCTGGCAGAGTCAGCCGGGTGGGCTGGTGTGAGTCTGGTCAGGGCTGGTGGGCTGGTGCCTATCAGATACATTTCAGTGATTCAGCTGCCGTCTGCAAGAAAGTGAAGTGCAGGAGGAGTGTCAAGGAGGCTGTATATGGGCTGTGTATTTATTTATTTATTTATTTCAGCTACTTGCATAGCTAGGGTTGCCACCTGTCCAGGATTCACCCGGACAGTCAGGATTTTGAATCATGCGTCCAGGTTTCAGTCTGCCTGAAACCCGTACACATTATTCAAACTGGGCTGTGGCTCCCCAAGTAACTGAGATAGTGACACGAAAAAGTGTGACACCTGGGTGCTGTGGATTGGTGTCTGGGGGCAGGTTGGGCATCACGGGGGGTGGGCGGGGCAACAATGTCAGCAAGACAACAAGGGCAGTTTGGCCACACCCACTGTTTGCCGCAGTGCGCTGCTTTATCACTCTCCTTGGGGCACCCAAAAGTGTTCCAGGTCTTTCATAATCCTATAGCATATACTAGGGGAAAAAAATGTGACTGTTGCCACTAAAGTGTTCGGGTTTGGCTTCAAGAAAAGGGGGCAACCCTATGCATAGCGCTGTCAATTTACGCAGTGCTTTACATATACATTGTACATTCACATCAGTCCCTGCCCTCAAGGAGCTTACAATCTAAGGTCCCTAACTCACAAGGGACAATTCAGACAGGATCTAATTTTACCTACCATCATGTCTTTGGAGTGCAGGAGGAAACCGGAGTACCCGGAGGAAGATGTCCCTGAAAATGTTGCTCTTTTGTGGCTGAAGTCAAAAAGGGGATCTCAGTTGGCCCTTAAGGGGGTGCACTACACGTAGATAACAATAAAAGGTAGACAAATGTAAATCAGAGTAAAGACCTGAATTTGGCTTGGTGTTAGCCTTCTACATTCCCTGTACAGCAGTGCTGGAGTATGACAAAAAAGCAACCCCAGGAGTCAATCACTATGGGTGCTGACAAGAAGCATGCTGATAGGAGGGGAGAGCAGTGAAGGAGTGTGCTGATCACTGTTCTGCTTCTCCTTTCACTGCCCAGTCACAGGCTGGGAGGGCAGTCCTAGGCTGACTATTGGACTGAGGACATCTAGTGGTGGAAGGGAAGTATTGCGAGGGAAATCTTTGGATTAAAATTGAAATAAAATTAAATTAAATTAATTAAATTGAAATTAAAATTAAAATTGAATACAAACAGTTTTTTGTTTTTTTTAATGAGCTATTTATTTTAACCACTTTCCTCCCGCCCGCCGCAGTTTGACGACGGCAAAGTGGTTCGTTATCGCAAACTGCCGTCAGCTGATGGTGGCTGCGATAGCGAGTATTGTGAACGCACGCGCGCTGTCAGAGGCACGCTCGCGCGCTCACTGTGTTCCGGGGGGCCAGGGAGCGGGTAGGGCGGACTCAAT
>BLSH010024049.1:742424-795963 GCA_018402905.1 Glandirana rugosa
TATAAAAACCATTTTTTTTTTTAGTGTTAGCCGCAAATAACTAACCAATGACAGAGGGGGAAGGGCTGTGATCACAGGCTTCCTGTATATGAAAGCCGTGATCACTCCCCTCCCCCAGCCAGCCCGGCCCCCATACAGTTAGAACACACTGAGGGAACACAGTTAACCCTTAGAGTGCCCCTCCAGGTTAACTCCTTCACTGCCAATGGCATTTACACAGTAATCAGTGCATTTTCATAGCACTGACCGCTGTATAAATGCCAATGGTCCCAAAAAAGTGTCAAAATGGTCCGACATGTCTGTCGCAATATCGCAGTACCACTAAAAATCGCAGATCGCCGCCATTAGTAGTAGAAAATAAAAAAATCTCATGGTTCGTAAACACGGCAACATTTGCGCAAACCAATCAATAAACGCCGATTGTGATTTTTTTTTTTACCAAAAATATGAGGAAGAATATAAATCGGCCAAAATGGAGGAAAAAATGTTTTTTTATATTTTTTTTTTGATTTGTATTTTAGCAAAAAGTAAGAAAAATTGTTTTTTTTTTTTTGCAAAATTGTCGCTCTTTTTTTGTTTATAGCGGTGATCTGAAATGATGCAGAGGGGATCAAATACCACCAAAAGAAAGCTCTATTTGTGGGAAAGAAAGGACGCAAATTTTGTTTGGGTTCAACATCACACGACCGCGCAATTGTCAGTTAGAGCGACGCAGCGCCGAATCGCAAAAAGTGCTCTGGTCCTATAGTGGGAAATCCTTCCGGGGCTGAAGTTGTTAAAATGGTTATATTTGGCTGAGGTTTTGCTTCAATTCATCCCAATGTGTATCTTCAGAACAATCCCCGGCTCTCTATTATTCGATTCCTATCAGATACTAAATATAAGAAAAGATATCACTTTTTTTGATATCCTGATCATTCTTTCCATCGCTCGTCGTTATCGCGACGCAACCTCGTCTCCGCTTGGCGCCACAAACGCAGCTGCTAAAGGGAACTTCAAAGATACCCCTGTAAGCTTTACAGAGTTAAGGGAGGCGATTGGGATAAAAGGATCGGCGGCGATGGTGAGGACGCGGCTCCGTGGATGAGAACATGAAAGTATTTCATCCTGAGATTGTGTCGGCTTTTTGTGAAGGGAAGTGGCGGAGGGGCTGCTGAAATATTAATTGGCGGGGGACACGATATGGGATGGAGCCTGGTGGCTGAATTTCCAAGAACATTACAACTAAATTATTTATAATCGGAGTGCGCTGGTGGCTCGGAGAGCTGTAGGTGAGCTCAACATTGGGGGGGGGTTGAGTGAAGAGATGTGGTGCAGAGTTCCGCGATGTTCTGCAGAACGAAGGCTGGATGCTGAAAGCAGGACCTGCATTGGTGCAACTTGTGGGCCAGCCTGGTGGTCTAGTCCAGCCTTTTTCAACCAGGGTGCCCCTGGGTGCCTTGAGGTTTCTTGAGGGGTGCCTTGGCAAAATGCCCAAAAATTGGGTACTAGCCAGCATGTGGATGAAGGCTACCTTTCTAGTTACAATAATTCACAGGTTTTCATTGCGCACCATTACAACCATCTAGCTGCCAGTGTTCTGCCCAAATAGGCAACTCGGCAGAATATGGAACCACGCAACTTCCGGTTTCTTTAAACCATGACTAATTGCATATTTAGAAGAAGTAATTTCATATTTTCGGGAATAGGTGTTTGGACACAAGAATGGCAACAGAATGCAGTCCGGTGCACACTATTATGAATGGAGATTGTTACTTCACTCCGACACTAACAAAAAAAATGGCCGCCTTCGAGGCGGTGACAACTTTGACCTCATTAGCCACTGTGCTGTGAAAAAAACAAAATGTTCCTGCACCAGACTGCATTCAGTTGCCGCTGTTGTTTCCAAACACAAGTTTGTCAAAATGTCCAATTGCTGTGGGATTAAAGAAACCGGAATTGACGTGGTTCGATTTTCTGCCGAGTTGCCTATTTTGTCCAGACACCGGTGTCCTAACAACCAATGACATCACCAGCTGATAAGGATGAGGTCAGATGCTTGCATAGCATCCTTGTTGGACTCTCCCCTGCCCCTCTCCATTAACTTTGGGATGCATCATTTATTGCGGAGGGGGGTGGGTCACTGGGAAGAATGACCCATTTATTGGGGGTCAGTGAAAAGAACGTACCATTTATTGGTGGTCGTTGGAAAGAAAACCCTATTTTTGGGGGATCGGTGGAAAGAATTCCCCATTTATTATGGGTGGGTGGACAGAATGCCAGTTTAAAAAAAAATCTTTTTTTTAGGGATCAGTGGAAAGAATGTCTATTTATTGAGGGTCAGCGGAAAAAAATGCCCCATTTACTGGTGGTCAATGGAAAGAACGCCCCATTTATTGGGGGTCAATGGAAAGAATGCACCATTTATAGAGGGAAAGCGGAAAGAATGCACCATTTATAGAGGGAAAGCAGAAAGAGTGCACCATTTATTGGGGAGGGGGGGTCACTGGAAAGAATGACCCATTCATTTGGGGGGGTCACTGGAAAGAATGATCCATTTATTGGGGGTCATTGAAAAGAACACACCATTTACTGGTGGTCGTTGGAAAGAAAACACTATTTTTGGGGGCTCAGTGGAAAGAATTCCCTGTTTATTTGGGGTCACTGGAAAGAATTGCCCTTTTTGGGGGGTCATTGAAAACAGAACACACAATTTATTGGTGGTCGTTGGACAGAAAACCCTATTTTTGGGGATCAGTGGAAAGAATCCCCCATTTATTGGGGATCAAAGGAAAGATTTCACCATTTATTGGGGGCTCAATGGAAAGAATGCACCATTTTTTGGGGGTCAATGGAAAGAATGCACAATTTATAGAAAGTGGAAAGAGTGCACCATTTATTGGGGGGTCATTGAAAAGAATGAAGATTTTTTGGGGGTCACTGGAAAGAATAACCCTTTTTTGGGGGGGGGGGGGTCATTGAAAAGAACACACCATTTATTGGTGGTCATTGGAAATAAAACCCTATTTTTGGGAGATCAGTGGAAAGAATTCCCCATTTATTGTGAGTCAGTGGACAGAATGCCCTGTTTTTAGAGGGGTCAGTTTAAAAAAATACCTATTTATTAGGGATCATTGGAAAGAATAACTATTTTTTGGGGAGTCAGTAGAAAGAATGCATCATTTATTGAGGGTCAGCAGAAAAAAATGCCCCATTTTTGGGGGATCAGTGGAAAGAATTCCCCATTTATTGTGGGTCAGTGGACAGAATGCCCCTTTTTAGAGGGGTCAGTTAAAAATAATACCTATTTATTAGTGGAAAGAATGTCTATTTTTTGGGGGAGTTAGCGGAAAGAATGCATCATTTATTGAGGGCCAGCAGGAAAAATGTCCCATTTATTGGGGGTCAATGGAAAGAATGCACCATTTATTGAGGGTCAATGGAAAGAATGATCCATTTATTGGGAGTCATTGAAAAGGACACACCATTTATTGGTGGTCTTTAGAAAGATTGTCCCATTTTTCAGGGATGAATGGAATGAATTACCCATTTATTGTGGGTCGGTGGAAAGAATGCCCCATTTTGGGGGGTCAGTTAAAAAATTACCTATTTATTAGGGGTCGATGTGGAAATTATGTCTAATTTTTTGGGGGTCAGTGGAAAGAATGCACCATTTATTGAGGGCCAATGGAAAAAATGCCCCATTTATTAGGGGTCAATGGAAAGAATGCACCATTTCGGGGGGGGGGGGGGTCAGTTAAAACATTACCTATTTATTAGGGGTCAGTGGAAAGAATGTCTAATTCTTTGGGGGCCAATGGAAAGAATGCACCATTTATTGAGGGCCAATGGAAAAAATGCCCTATTTATTGGGGGGTCAGTGGAAAGAATGCACCGTTTATTGCGGAGGGGGGGGTCACTGGAAAAAGAATGACCCATTTATTGGGGGTCAGTGAAAAGAACGTACCATTTATTGGTGGTCGTTGTAAAGAAAACTCTATTTTTAGGGGATCAGTGGAAAGAATTCCCCATTTATTGTGGGTCGGTGGACAGAATGCCCAATTTTTAGAGGGGTCAGTTTAAAAAAAATCTATTTATTAGAAATAAGTGGAATGAATGTCTAGTTTATTGGGGAATCAGTGGAAAGAATGCATGATTTATTGAGGGTCAGTGGAAAAAACGCCCCATTTATAGGGGATCAGTGGAAAGAATGCCCCATTTATTGGGGGTCAATGGAAAGAATGCACCATTTATTGGGGGTAAAAGGAAAGAATGCACCATTTCTTAGGTGTCAATAGAAAGAATGGCTTTAATCCTACACCAACAGGGCAGGGGAGTCTTATGATATTTCTTGTTTTATTTCCTGTTCAACTAAAATGGTGGTTTATCTGATTAGAGGCCCATGTGGCCTGTACTATATTGGACGCACTACAAGAGCATGAAGCATTCGTTTAGGAGAACATATTGCAAACATAATTAGGGCATTTCCGGGTCGTAGTGTTTCTAATCACTATGTCTTAAAACACAATAAGGATCCTACGGCCATTCTTTTTACCGCTATAGAAAGATATATTGCGCACTGTGGAGGGGGAGGGGGTGCCAAAAGGAATATCTCTAGAGCTAAAACCAGCTGATTTACAGGTCAAAATCATATACTCCTTTAGGTTTAAATATAGAATGGGACATCAACTGCTATATTAATAACAGTTGATGTCTACCTTTGGAGAAATAATGGTTAGTTATATTCTGCTGTTCTCCCCATGGCCATCTATCTTTGATGTCTATCTGGGGAGAAACAGTGATTAGTTGTACTCGCTTGCTCTTCCCTAAGGCCACCTATCTTTAATAAACCAAAAGACACTAGTACCGAGTATTAATTCGTTCCCGATATATTGGCTCAACAGATATAGAGGATATTATATTAAATGGGATTTTATGTAATAATAATGAGACAAAATTGCTATATGCATCTACGTTGGATGCAACCATCTATTGTTCTATTATATTATATTTTATATTAAAAAAAAAAACATTTTATTTACTAATTGTACACAGTGGTTTATGAACCAATGTGAATCAATAAAGATAAAATTACAAGTTTTCTCTATTTTGTAAACCATGGAGGATAATGCCCCAATGATTGAACACAATATTGGGCTAATTTTATTTTTATTTAGTAAACGTATTTTCATTCAGTAAATGTGTTTTCCACATATCTAACATATTGAAATTAAAAATCCCACCAAAAATTATGAATTGGAGTGTTTTTTTTTAAATGTAATATACATTTCTGACACAAGATGGTGCTGGACTTGTGTGGAAATATGGAGGTGCCTTGTGTTGTTTCCAGGCTTGTTGTCCTTCCCGCATAACTATTTGATTCTTCATTGACCAATTGTGGCGATCCTCCTGGGTCCTGGTGTGTATATAATGGCGTGGCATTTGTGTGTGGACGTCATATGTGACGAAACGCATTGGGCGGAGCCACGTACACACGCAACCACGTGGGAATCATCGGCGGCCATTTTGGCTACTAGAGAAAGTGCTATTTCCAGTGTTTTTTAATGCCTGAATCGTTTTACCTATGTGAGTTATTCCTCTTATTACATTATATCATCTAAGCATATACATGCAAAGTGTTCTATTTTTATGACATATGGTTTGCTAATACCCCCGAGTCATAGTGGGTTTAGTGACAGTGGATATCAAGCCCCCCATAGCATTTGGTTGCCTGGAGGAGAAGGATAGGAGTTCTCTGTAACCTGGATGGCGGACCTATGTCCCTAGAATATGAATGTGATTTGACCACTTTTGATTAAGGGGTCACACGAGTTCTGGTAAGCACAATAAGATTTTTCTCTGGTGACACTCTGGTTTTCTTCTCATGATCTTCACCTCTTGTACATGGCTTGTAGGACTGTCAGTCTTCTACTTAAAGAGGAACTGCAGTCTGCTCACATAATTTGTAATAAAAAACCTCTTTGCCATTCTGAAGCTTCCCTCCAACCACTTTGCATATTATTTTATATATACTGTGATTCTGTGCTTTCCAAATATGCTGCAGATTTCTCCCTCCACTAAGTCTGACTGCAGCCATTTTAACTGTGGGCAGCTGAATCTGCTGCCTCTTCACTTCCTGGATTTACACAGACACACAGAGACCCAGCTCCAGATCTGCAGCCCTGCAGCTCTCATTGTCCCTCTTATGACTCGCCCCCCTCCCTTCCTGAGAGAGCTGTGCATGATGTCATAAGCCTAAGCTTAATGACCAGACAAGAAACAGGAAGTGGGCTGTAGAAGGTATTTACCGGCAGAAAAAAATGTTTTACTATTCAAAGTTAAATCAACAAGGGCAGAAGATTTAATAGATGGAAAGTTGAAAAAATTACCAAAGTTCCGCTTTAACCATTCGAATTCTGGAGATTTGGGACTTTATTTATATACTTGTGCTCTACGCAGCCATTCGCAAGCCCCCTTACATACATAGTAGAAATGTATATTTTATTTATACAATGCACGAATACGGCTCAGTTTATGAATAAATCAATGTAAAAATATACCGCGGTGAAGATAAAGAGATGTTTACCATTGGCATTGCTGTTGGGGCGCGTAACGAGGTCCTGTGACCATGCCGGTAAACATCTCTATCTTTACCACGGTGTACTTTTATATGGATTTATTCATAAACTGAGCCATATGCATGCATCGTATAAATAAAATATGTTGTATACTCATCAAACATTTCTACTATGTGAACTTGTCTGGCTCTGTTATATACAGTAACAGTGGCGGCTGGTGTTTTTTTGTTTGGGGGGGCGGCAAACAACCACATCCCCCCCAGCGGCATCTCAAAGCCCCCAACCGCCCGCTGTCCACCGACACTTACCCCATCTAGGTGGCGGGCATCTGCAGTAATCGGGCATCAGCGTGCATCCGAGGAGCCGCGGGGATCGGGGCACCAGGCAGTGGTGGGGATCGAGCATCGCCGGGCATCCCAGGAGCGGCGGATATCGGGGCACCAGGCAGAAGTGGGGATCGGGCATCCAAGGAGCAGCAGAGATCAGGGCACAAGGCAGCAGTGGGGATCGGGCATCAGCGCGCATCCAAAGAATGGCGGGGATCGGGGCACCAAGCAGCGGTGGGGATCGGGCATCGGCAGGCATCCAAGGAGGGGCAGGAATCAGGGCACCAGGTAGCGGCGGGGATCGAGCATGAGCGGGCATCCTAGGAGCGGCGGGAATCAGGGCACCAGGCAGCGGTGGGGATCGGGTATCGGCCGGCATCCAAGGAGCGGTGGGGATCTGGGCACCAGGCAGTAGTGGGAATCGGGCATTGGCGGGCATCCGAGGAGCGGTGGGGATCGGGGCACCAGGCAGCGGCGGGGATCGGGCATCAGCAGGCATCTAAAGAGCAGCGGGGATCGTGGCACCAGGCACAGCAGGGATCAGGCTGCGGCGGCCATCCAGGCATCGGGTAGCGGCTCCCGTGTCTTCTCCTCCTCCTCTGCCGTGGGTCTCCTCCTCTCCTCCTAGGCATCCAATGGGATCGCCTGTCCTTTCAGCCAATCGGGTGACGGGTATCAGACCCAATTCCCAACCGGCCAGGAGAAGGATCAGTGTTGCAACAGCAAATATCCATTCATATTCATTCACTGTTGCAACACCTGGATGGGCCCTGGACACAATCCATTGCGCCCAAACCCACCCTCTTTTGAAGCCTATTAGAGCCTCTGGCTCTAATCATTGCTTCTTAAAAAACACACCCCCACCCATCCCGCCATAGGAATTCAACCACCCAGCGTCCTGAAAGGGGCTGGGCACATGGATAGGTAGGGCTGCGGCAGGGATGGGGGGGGGGGGGGGCGCTGCCCGTGCCCGATTTTAGTCCTGCCTAGGGCAGCACAAAACCAAAATACATCACTGACTACCTGGTTCAGTTTTGGTCACAGTGAGTGGACGTCCTGAATGAGTCAATGTAAATTTTTCTGCAGCCACATATAACACCCATGGAATGTCAGCATTTATCAGCTGTACCTCTGCTAGCTATTTAACAATTCAGTGATTGGGTTGAGGGGGGTGTACCCTGAGTGGGATTGGTTGCCATTTTTCTGTAGCACATTGTAGCCTGACAATCTGTTTTATACAACCTGTCTGGCCTCTTTCCCCCCTCCCTCTCTCACCCCTTCTCTCTCTCTCTCACCCCCTCTATCTCTTTCTCACCCCCCTCTCTCTCACCCCTCTCTCTCTCCAGAGACCCCACAGAGCCACCAGAGGCCCTATACAGCCACCAGAGACTCAGCATAGCCACCAGAGACCCGGCATAGCCACCAGAAACCCCACATAGCTATCAGAGACCCCACAAAGCCACCAGAGACCCCACAAAGCCACTAGAGACCCCCCATAGCTATCAGAAACCCCGCATAGCTACCAGAGACCCCACATTGCCACCAGAGACCCTATACAGCCTCCAGAGACTCAGCATAGCCACCGGAGACCCGGCATATCCACCAGAGACCCCACATAGCTACCAGAGACCCCACAAAGCCACCAGAGACCCCACAAAGCCACCAGAGACCCCCCATAGCTACCAGAGACCCCACATAGCTACCAGAGACCCCACATTGCCACCAGAGACCTCAAATGGCAACCAGAGACCCCACATAGCCATCAGAGACCCCACATAGCCACAAGAGACCCCACATAGCCACCAGAGACCCAACATAGCAACCAGACACCCCACATAGCCACCAGAGACCCTCCATAGCCACCAGAGACCCCCCCATAGCTACCAGAGACCCCCCATAGCTACCAGAAACCCCACATAGCCACCAAAGACCCTACATAGCCACCAGAGATCCCACATAGCTACCAGAGACCCCCACATAGCTACCAGAGACCCCAAATAGCCATGTGAGAAGGAAGGGTGGGACAAATTTAGATAGGAGGGTGCCAGATTTTAGTCTTGCCTAGGGCAGCACAAAACCAAAATACAACACTGACTACCTGGCTCAGTTTTGGTCACAGTGAGTTGAAGTCCTGAATGAGTCGATGGCAATTTTTCTTCAGCCACATATAACACCCACGAAATGTCAGCAATTATCAGCTGTGCCTCTGCTAGCTATTTAACAATTCAGTGATAGGGTTGAGGGGGGTGTACCATGTACCTTTCTTTTTGGTCACAATGAGTTTGCGCCCTGAGTGGGATTGGTTACCATTTTTCTGTAGCACATTGTAGCCTGACAATCTGTTTTATAGGATCTGCAGCAGTTCATTACACGTCCTATTGGCTGATATCAGTGATAGCAACATTAGTACTTTTTTATGCTTGTCCTTATATATGGCTGGTTACAGAAGGGTAAAACAAAGTCCTCATTCCTTTTCCTGGAAATTGTCCATCACATTGATCTTCCTAAGCGTCCAGCTGCGCATTTCTAACCGTCGCAGATCCAGCGCCCTGGGCAGACACATGCCCCCCATCAGTCAGTGTCAAGGACTGTCAGGAACGGGTGACAGCTATTGAGATGTGATATAGATCAATCCCCTCCACAGAGACCAGAGGAATAACCCTCCGAATGGTAACTAATATCTATTCAGACTCGCAGCACTGAGTATATCATCCAAGTACCAAGTACTCTAAGTTCATTGTTGCTTTTCCCTGTGGTCTTTTATATGACAACTCATTTTCAGCAATGTAGACGTTGCAATATAAAGGGAAATTTTGGTGGTGTGTTTGTGCAGGAGGTCCCTTATTTTCTTCACACTTGGAGGAGTGGGTTCACTTAGTTATTGGTTTGTGTCGGGATGTAGAGCTTGTTCACACAGACAGGGGGCAGTAAACCCCACCACCCCCCTCTCCAAATGACCCACCTAAAGAAGGGCATGCAGCATGAAAATGGAACCACATGCCACATTCAGCAGGCGGTATCGGCACTAAATGCAACCCATATGAGTGGAAGAGCCTTGCAATGCGCCCAGTTCCGATTTGGTGGTTCAGCCTTTTTAAGGGCAAAACAGGCGGTAAGGAGATGACATAGGGTCACCTCACCACCTGTCAAACACCCTCTTAAAACCACCCACCAGGGATCGTTTTCCAGAGGGGTGGCAAGGGCTGCCGCACATGAGAATTAGTCCTTAATGATCAATTTCTGTAGCTGCTGAGAGATACCAGGGGAGGGGGTTAGGTATACCTAGAAGATGAGTTGGACAGTCTCATCATGAGTTGACAGCTCTCCCGTCATAGGACATCGCCTCATCTAGAGAGGCTTTCTAAAAGGTTCCCTTCAGTGAACATTCAGTAAATTGCAGATGCTGGAAATTAGTCCTTTTGAGGACTGACTTCTCCTAAATAACTCCAAGAATGAGGCGAGACTTAAAAAGGAGCTCCGGGCTCCTCCCAAAAAAAAAAAGTAAGCAGCTACAAATACCGTAGCCGCTGCAGGGGGCGTGGCCTGATACGGATCTGAGTGGCAGCACAATCCAGGAGCTCCGATGAAAGAGGGACACAGCGGCTTACAACAATCCATCGTACACCGTTATCATCCAGTTTCTAGACACCACAGACCGGAGGATGCCTGGGGACACATCCAGGAAACGTAAAGAGGAGAGGAAGCCACAAAGGTTAATCGACTTCTTCACCCACCAGCCACACGGAGGTAGGCAAGATTGCACCGAGGCCTACTCCACCCCGGCCTCCAGCTTACACCTACGGGCTCAAAAAAAAAGGGTAATCCTGCCACAAATAACAGTATAACTGCAAGTCCTAACTCCAGCCTGTGGCGAACGCGGGTATCAAATCCCTGTCCTCCTCACTAACTCGTGACAGAGGACCGCGCTGTCACTAACGTAACAATAACACTCTCAGCTGCTTCCAGCACAAAGATTTTCCAGCTTGCGGGATCACCATCTAGATGCCAGCCACCCAACTGTTACCCTGCTAATTCAAGCAATTAACCCTTTCAGTGCCACCACTTCTGGATGCCAGAAGATCCGGATTTTAGCAATATTACTTATGATTTTAGAATAATCACCTGTAACACACACTGTCACCACAGACAGGAATATTCAGATGATTTATCCTAAACTGTAGCGCTCTTCAAAGGCACAGGTTTGTGATAGCTTGCATTAATAGCTTTAGGGACAATTTTAACACTTTTCAGAATAAGGTTTAATAATAAAAAGGTCAAAGTTGATGCAGATAAAGTATTTACAGAAAAATGGTGTTACAAAGCAATTAGAGACATAATATACAGCAGCAAAGAGATAAGATAGTATGGAAGGGGGAGAAAGATACTTGCAGTTAAATGTCTGTGATTAATCAGAGATTGGTCAATGAGTCCACAGGTTATCGGATGTTCGTTCGTTGATTCGTAAGGTGAGAACTCAGCACTGTCTGGTCTATTCCCTTTTTCTCTGGAAGCCAAGGGGTGGGGCCATATGCCCCTGACCACTCACATGGGTAAGGAGGGCCCGTGGGCTGTCCGGGGCAGACCGTGGAATAACAACCCTCCCTGATATGCAATTTTCAGTATAAAAATCATATCTCGGGATGAAATCACTGTGCAAACCCAACATTAAGGAATTCAAGCTCAGCATGCACAGTGCATTAAAATAAGTCTAAACACAACAGACTTGTCACTTTCCATTACCCTGGGAAGAGGAGAAACTATCAGTGGTTTCCCGTATGATTGGAGTTATCAATGTTTTGATTCATTTTGTTCAGAATGAATATACTTTTTATTTACGATGTCCCGTTCCTACCCGGAGTTATTGAAATATATAATTATGATATAAAATTGATTAAGGGTCTCTGGGAAGGTCACAGCTGCCTGAGGGGGGTTTTATGATCCTTCATTATCTTCAGGTATCCTGTGCTGTCTCTTAATGAATCTGATTTATTGGTCTATGATCAGGTCTGGCAAACACAGCCAGATCTCTTGGGACCTAGTCAGGGGACCCAGGAATTCCTAACTTGATGGGAGGGGAACGAGGAGTGAGGTGTTTGTGCTAAGCTAGAACTGCCATGGCGTATGTTTGGCAAAATGGTTGCAAGTTTTGTGTGTCCTGCACTTGATATCATTACACAGCCCACCCACCCCACTCTCAGGTAGCCCATCAAAAGCCAAATTCCAGATGGATGGTGCTGGATGCAGCCCGACCGGGGGCCAGGCCACAGATTCAGGAGATGATACACGTGAGCTCCCTGAATCCATTGAATCTTTCCCCACTGCAAATACTCCTGTATTAGACATGGTCCTAAAAGACATGCTCCTATCTTTGCGTAGCACGCTACAATCTGACATGATGGCCTGCATGCATAAATTCAGCGGTAAAATACAGGCTGTTGAAGCCAGGGTTGATCTCATTCAAGCTAAAATGGGGGAAATATGCCACCATAATTAATGACTTAGTCGATGCGAATGAGGAAAAAGAAGGAGAGATGGAGTGGGCTAAGGCAAAAGTGGCAGATATGGAGAACAGGGCGAGAAGGAATAACCTGAAAATCAGGGGTATCCCTGAAGCAGTCCAGCAAGCAGACCTACACTCATTTTGTCTCCTCCTTATTCCAATCCCTAATACTTGAATCATCAGAGCTAGATGTTACCATAGACAGAATTCATCATCTAAAAGCACATCTTCCAGACCAGGGCCCTAGGGACGTCATACTCCGATTACACTTTTACCACAAATACCGTAGCTGCTGACTTTCAATATAAGGACATTTACCTGCCCAGGGATCCAGCAATGTCCTCACCCGGGCCAATTAAAATATCAGTTTCAGGTGCAGGTGCTGGCATTCTAAGTAAGGGAAACTGGTCTCCTACACTACATCCACGAGCCGTGCTGCACATTTTAAATGGTCCCACAGTCCTCAGGGACCTGTGATGTTTCCCAGAAGGCTGCGAGGCAAAGGGGGGGGGGGTGGAAACTTCTGGCTCAGATCACTGCAGCACATCTGACCAGAAGTGGCAGCGGGCACCTGTCAAGACCAGGTACATGCCCCCCCCCCATAAAGTGCCAAATGTGGCAGTGAAGGTGGGGGGATGCGAACAAGCAGAACTTCCCCTTCTGGGTGAAGTTCAACTTTGAGGTGGATCATTTGGAGAGGGTTTGTGTTCTATTTCAAAAGCCACTTTATGTATTGACTTACCTCCTTAGACCCAGTCTATCCAGACAGTATGGTTACCTGCTGCCTTGGCACCATCCACAGTCAGCTTAACTCTTAAACAAGACACAGAGGTTGAATAGATCCCCATCAGCAACAATAGATTCCCAAATAGGGTGCTAAACAAAAATAGAAATAAAAAAATACCGAGCTAGAGATAACTTGAAAAGAGAAAAGTAAAAAATCATAAATTAAGTAGGTGAATGAATAAAGAGGAGAAGCTGCAATCTTTCCAGGATATCTTATGGAAAAGCTTAAAGCTATATGGACTTTTCCTATTCAAGCACTGGAATTTATCCATAGACTCTCCTTCTATTTACTGGGCACATATCAACTATTGTTGTTCCTACACCCTTTTTTTTGCACTTTATAATTTATGAACTATTATGACCAATTGCACTGATTTTGACTGAGTGCATGTTGAGTCACTTTATTTATATGTCTTTTACACTTGGTTTTCATTATTCAATTATGTTTTATGCTTTATGAATTTATACCTTTTTTATTAAGTTGTTTTATTTCATTTAATATTTTCACTTAATATTAGGATTTAGCGCAATCTATTTATTCATATAACAATAGATTCCCAACCAGCAACAACAGACTGTGCCAGCAACCAGCATCCATAGACCCTCTAGCAGCAGCAACTTCCCCTGAAACAATAAATCCTCCTAGCAACATAAGATCTCTTGCGTAACAATAGACCCCCCTCCCCCAGCAAACGTCAACAAACAATCCCCCCCCGCAACTAGCAGCTATAATCCTCCCCCACCCACGACAGTAGATTCCCCCCCCAGCAACAACAGACCCCCCCAACAACACTACACTCAATAGACCCTCCATCAGCCAGCAACAATAGATCTCCCCCAAAACTGTAGATCTCCCCAGCAACATAAGACCCCTTGAGCAACAATGACCCCCCCCCAGCACCAAAAAATCCCCCTGCAACCAGCAACAATAGCCCCCCTCCTCGCCCGCAGCAGTAGGTTCCCCTAGCAGCAAGAGATCCCCTAACAACACTACACTCTCCCAGTAACAATGGATCCTCCAGCAACTGGCATCAATAGACTCTCCATGTCTTTATGGACCTTGCTTTGTGCACTGGTCAAAATCATTTGGTGGAGGGGGGATTATGGTGTGGGGTTGTTTTTCAGGGGTTGGGCTTGGCCCCTTAGTTCCAGTGAAGGGAACTCTTAAGGCGTCAGCATAGCAAGACATTTTGGACAATTTCATGCTCCCAACTTTGTGGGAAGAGTTTGGGGATGGCTCCTTCCTGTTCCAACATGACTGCGCACCACTGCACAAAGCAACGTCCATAAAGACATGGATGAGCGAGTTTGGGGTGGAGGAACTTGACTGGCCTGCACAGAGTCCTGACCCCATCCCGATAGAACACCTTTGGGATGAATAAATAGAGACTGCAAGCCAGGCCTTCTTGTCCAATATCAGTGGCTGACCTCACAAATGCACTTCTGGAAGAATGGTCAAGCATTCCCATAGACACTCCTAAACCTTGTGGACAGCCTTCCCAGAAGAGTTGAAGCTGTTATAGCTGCAAAGGGTGGGCCAACTCAATATTGAACCCTATGGACTAAGACTGGGATGCCATTAAAGTTCATGTGCGTGTAAAGGCAGGTGTCCCAATACTTTTGGCAATATAGCGTATCATGAGTTATAGATATAGTCATTTTTAGCAGGGGTTCCCTAAGACCGGAACATTATTTCAAGAGTTCTGCTGTGTTAAAAAAGTTGAGAAAGGTTGGTACAGGTGGTGATATAGGCCCACTATTATGAGGAAGGTAGCGGGTTTTACCAAATGCATTTGTGAGCCAATACTTTTATAGCACAGACACTGATTATGCCCAGGACTGTGAATACTGTGATATCTATAATAACATCATTGTGACTATGTAGAAATATTTCAGGACAAATTCATCCTGGACCGATAGCTGAGTCAAGTAGACAAGATTTACTATAAAATGCTGGACAGAGCGTGGGGCTCGGTGTCTACAGATGTCAGGTATTGATTAATTAAACCACCGGCTATGACTAAGCTCATAGGCAGGTCTGAAAAAGGCTGATAAACAAACAATGAATAAAACAGGAACACTGAAACGAAAAATCATAGATGTGCTATGGAGGCTGTGAAATCCCAAGTATCTTGGACTTAATTGCAGGATGAGTTCTTCAACCATTGTAAGGAGAGGAGTTCTTGGAAATATTTACAAGAAACCTGGGGCTAGCTTCACTAATATAATGGAAAAGATGCTGTATGTCTCCAGAGAACACACTGAAAAATGTTCTGGGTGAAGAGAGAGTTTATAACTTACATAGGGTACCAGCAGGAACTCAATCAGTAGTGCCTTGCACCCCATTTTAATCAAAGCAACCCTACCAATCAAGCATCTTCGGGAGGGTCATCAGATTTTCTCTGGTGGGGATAGGGCTGGGAGCTGTCTCTTCTCCTTGTCGGTCTTTGCTGAAGGTGTTTAGGGGGTTCAGATCCCTGGGAGTCCACCTACAGTCAACACTCTGGGATTGATATCGGAGGCGGTTGAAGTAGATCAAAGAATTTAGGAAGGCCCTCTGGGACTTGCAGAGCCCCAGATCTTCCTGGAGGATTTGCCGTCAGTCCAAAAAAGGAAATGTCATCTATAAGCAATGCTACTCTCTTTCAGCACAAGAACGGTCTCAGTGTCCTACGGTGTTGAAGTGTGATAGGTGATAGGATAAGTCCTCAATTACCCCCTTCGTGCAAAGGTTCGGAGCGCCAAGGGCGCAAAGGTTCGGTGCAGATGTGCCCGCGACATGTTGGAGGGGGTGCGTCGCTCCGGGGACCTTTCTATGGTGGGAGTGTAGAAAGAGAAAGCCGTATGGGAAGGAGATTATTAAGGTAATTTATCAAATTACAGGAGAACATATTCAGGCCTTGAAACTGAAATTGAATTGAACTTAAGGCTGATTTAATGGGAGGTGGAGATTCAGGAGGGGGGGAAATAGAGGTAGGGTTTGGCGTGTTTTTTGGGGGGTGTGGGGGGGGGGGGTATGGGATAGGGGATGGTTGTTCAGAAATGTTTTTTTGAGATGGATTCAAGTGTTTGTAATGGATATTGATAAAAAGAATATTTGAATAATAATACAAAAACGGATAATAGATAAAAAACAAGGTCCTCAATCACCTTCACATCTGAGCCATTGGAAGTGAAGGCTTCTTGTTCCCTTGCCCATTGGACAATCTCCACTCAACTTAAAGTCCACAGAACAACATATAATATCACTTGGCGGGTCTCCCTCTCTGTTTTGTGGTCTCAGAGCTCTGTGTGCCCTTTCAAATTCCATTGGGGTATTTCCAGTAGCTCGTTAGAAAGGGTCTGTAATGCCACTGGAATTTGGTTGTGTTCAATAGACTCATGGATACCTCTAATCCTTAATCCTAGCCTAGTTTATAGCTATTTCATCACTACAGAAGGGGTCTAGCACCTGATGACACTGTTTTCTGTAACCAGACACTATTCTGGAACAGAGCCAGCTAGTGGCAGACTAGCTAACTGCCCCTGCTTACATTAGAGTAGTTGAGGGCCCCTGGAACACCCTGGTTGTGTCCTGAATATATTGTGAAGATTGCGCCCCAGTTGTGAGTGTGGGTTCATGGAGCATATACAGCATCTCACAAAAGTGAGTACGCACCTAAGTGAAAATGTCCAAATTGGGCCCAATTAGTCATTTTCTCTCTCCGGTGTTATGTGACTCGTTAGTGTTACAAAGTCTCAGGCGTGAAGGTGGAGCAGGTGTGTTAAATTTGGTGTCATTGCTCTCACTCTCTCATACTAGTCCCTGGGAGTTCAACATGGCACCTCATGGCAAAGAACTCTCTGAGAATCTAAAAAAAAAGAATTGTTGCTCTACATAAAGATGGTCTAGGGCTCTAGGCTATAAGAAGATTGCCAAGACCCTGAAACTGAGCTGCAGCACGATGGCCAAAACCATACAGCGGTTTACCAGGACAGGTTCCACTCAGAACAGCGCCTCGCCATGGTCGACCAAAGGAGTTGAGTGCAGTGCTCAGCGTCATATCCAGAGGTTGTCTTTGGGAAATAGAGGTATGAATGCTGCCAGCATTGCTGCAGAGGTTGAAGGCACACACTGCATCAAATTGGTCTGAATGGCTGTCGTCACAGAAGGAAGCCTTTTCTAAAGATGATGCACAAGAAAGCCTGCAAACAGTTTGCTGAAGACAAGCAGACTAAGGACGTGGATTTCTGGAACCAAGTCCTGTGGGCTGATGAGACCAAGATAAACTTATTTGGTTCAGATGGTGACAAGCATGTGTGATGGCAACCAGGTGAGGAGTACAAAGACAAGTGTGTCTTGCCTACAGTCAAGCATGGTGGTGAGGGTGTCATGGTCTGGAGCTGCATGAGTGCTGCCGGCACTGGGGAGCTACAGTTCATTGAGAGAACCATAATTACCAACATGTACTGTGACATACTGAAGCAGAGCATGATCCCCTCCCTTCAGCGACTGGGCCACAGGGCAGTATTCCAACATAACGACCCCAAACACACCTCCAAGACGACCACTGCCTTGCTAAAGAACCTGAGGGTAGAGGTGATAGACTGGCCAAGCATGTCTCCAGACCTAAACCCTACACATCTGTGGTCTCTAACATCCACCAGCTCTGTGATGTCGTCATGGAGGAGGGGAAGAGGACTCCAGTGGCAACCTGTGAAGCTCTGGTGAACTCCATGCCCAGGAGGGTTAAGGCAGTGCTGGAAAATAATGGTGGCCACACAAAATATTGACACTTTGGGCCCAATTTTAACATTTTCACTTAGGGGTGTACTCACTTTTGTTGCCAGCGGTTTAGACATTAATGGCTGTGTGTTGAGTTATTTTGAGGGGACAGCAAATTTACACTGTTATACAAGCTGTACACTCACTACTTTACATTGTAGCAAAGTGTAATTTCTTCAGTGTTGTCACATGAAAAGATAGAATAAAATATTTACACAAATGTGAGGGGTGTACTTACTTTTGTGAGATATAGTAGGTCTTCAAATTAAATCCATTCTGGAATACAAGGCAGAAAAATTCCTCGGGTAGCTGGGGAGTGCTTTGGTTAAGCGGCCATCTTCATTCCAAGCCAAACCCACGCCCCGTGCTTTTTTAAAAAATATGACACCAAAAAAAGGTAGTGGACAAAACAAACGAGAAGAGAAGTTTTTAAAGACAAACAGTTAAAAAAAGAGAACTAACGAAAAAGAAAAAGTCAGGAGGAAAGTATAAGCTAAAGAGTAGAGGTTGAAAATGTTAATTCGGGCTAATTAGCATTAACCAAGTGTTAATAAGAGGTTAAGGAAGCATCCATTTTAATAATGCCTAAAGGGCAACATTGCTAAATTCCTTTAAATAACAACATGTCTAGAGGATGCCCTGAAAATGTATACAACCTACTGCAGCAAAAGTGACATTTACAAATTTAAAGAAATGGTGACTAAATTGCCAGTAAATGACAGCTCCCTGCCACTTTATTCTGTTTTTAGAACAAAGTGGCCAGGGATTCCCTTTAACCACTTGCCTACCGGGCACTCTCACCCACTTCCTGCCCAGGTCATGTGCCAGGGACACATTTTCAGCTTTCAGCGCTGTCGCACTTTGAATGACAATTGCACAGTCATGCAACGCTGTACCCAAATGACTTTTTATCATTTTTTCCCACAAATAGAGCCTTCTTTTGGTGGTATTTAATCACCGCTGGGTTTTTTATTTTTTTGCTTACAAACAAAACAAAAAAAGCTTGATTATTCCTGCCAGAAAATTTTGTAAATAAGTAATTTTTCATCTTCACTGATGGGCACTGATAGGCAGCATTTATGGGCAATGATATGTTGTATGGTTAGGCAACACTTATGGGCAATGATATGTTGTATGGATAGGCGGCACTGATGGGCACTGATAGGCAGCACTTATGGGCAATCATATGTTGTACGGATAGGCGGTGCCGATGGGCACTGATAGGCAGCACTTATGGGCAATGATATGTTGTATGGATAGGCGGTACCGATGGGCACTGATAGGCAGCACTTATGGGCAATGATATTTTTCATGGATAGGCGGCACTGATGGGCACTTATAGGCAGCACTTTTGGGCAATGATATGTTGCACAGATAGGAGGAACTGATGGGCACTGATAGGCAGCACTTATGGGCAATGATATGTTGTATGGATAGGCGGCACTGATGGGCACTGATAAGCAGCACTTATGGGCAATGATATGTTGTACGGATAGGCGGTGCCGATGGGCACTGTTAGGCAGCACTTATGGGCAATGATATGTTGTATGGATAGGCGGCACTGATGGGCACTGATAGGCAGCACTTATGGGCAATGATATGTTGTACGGATAGGCGGTGCCGCTGGCCACTGATAGGCAGCACTTATGGGCAATGATATGTTGTATGGATAGGCGGTACCGATGGGCACTGATAGGCAGCACTTATGGGCAATGATATTTTTCATGGATAGGCGGCACTGATGGGCACTTATAGGCAGCACTTTTGGGCAATGATATGTTGCACAGATAGGAGGAACTGATGGGCACTGATAGGCAGCACTTATGGGCAATGATATGTTGTATGGATAGGCGGCACTGATGGGCACTGATAAGCAGCACTTATGGGCAATGATATGTTGTACGGATAGGCGGTGCCGATGGGCACTGTTAGGCAGCACTTATGGGCAATGATATGTTGTATGGATAGGCGGCACTGATGGGCACTGATAGGCAGCACTTATGGGCAATGATATGTTGTACGGATAGGCGGTGCCGCTGGCCACTGATAGGCAGCACTTATGGGCAATGATATGTTGTATGGATAGGCGGTACCGATGGGCACTGATAGGCAGCACTTATGGGCAATGATATTTTTCATGGATAGGCGGCACTGATGGGCACTTATAGGCAGCACTTTTGCCAATGATATGTTGCACGGATAGGCGGCACTGATGGGCACTGATAGGCAGCACTTATGGGCAATGATATTTTGCACAGATAGGCGGCACTGATGAGCAGTCACTGATGGGCACTGAAAGGCAGCACTGACTTGCATCACTGAAGGGCGCAACTTAGCATCACTGATGGGCACAGATTGCTGTCACTGATGAGCGCAGATTGCTGTCACTGATAGGCACAGATTGGCATCACAGATGGGCACAGACTGCCATCACTGATGGGCACTGATCATCAGGGCACTGATTACTTGTAAAGGTCTCCCCTGTGAGGAGATTCCGCTGATTGGCTTTCCTCTCCTTACACTCTGTTAGTTTGCTCCTTGGTTACATGTTATCAGCTGTGATTGGACATAGCTGATCACATGGGTAAAGAGCCATGTCATCGTCTCTATACTGAGATCGGGGTTGTGTCATGTGCCCCCGTGGGCACGTGATCGTGGCGAGACTAGGCTACATCATATCTTGTCAATTTTCCTATCGCACACCTTTCTGGCAAACAAGGCTCATGTAAGAGTGGGTACTGCAGCGATTACCAGCTGGATCCTGGAGATGTCAGACATGGGCACATATTGGCCAGCACACCAAGGATCACCATCCAAAAATTCTTTATTCAAGGAAAGATCACATCACAGAAGAGTGCAATGTTTCGGAGCCGCGCAGGGCCCCTTCGTCAGGCATGTGACATCGGCCCGGAACAAGAGAGCATCATACCAGACCTTTATCCTAGATGAGGGCCTGGTATAGATTTTAATGGGCCCCATGCAAAAAAATCCCCCAAAAAACAACATGTTGTTCTACTGAAAACTACCACTTATCAATGATGAGGGTCTGGTATGGACTTTAAAGGGAGAGCCCACACAAAAAAAAAAACAAGAAAAGGAAAGCATGGGTAAAATTCACACTGGTTCGTATGTTAGCATGCAGCAGGAAAGGTTGGGATGAGTGTGCTTCTTACCCCCCAAAACCATATCAGGCCACTTGCGCTCAGGGAAGGTACACCGGACTGTTAGAGGGAGCTTCCATGTTCCATTGGGTCAGTGTCGTTGGAAAGAAGCTCTTGTTTTCATCAAAATAGTGGCAGGGTGTTTTGCCAGCCCCCCCCCCGGCAAGTTGCCCCCCATGTAGAAGGCATGTGGCCTGGTATGGTTCTGGAGTAGGTCCACATGCTACACCCCCCCCCCCCCAATCCTTCCCTGAATGCTCAGATCTTGTATACTGGCGTGGATTTGGTGACCCAACTTTTTTTTCCCTTAGTCTTGCACAGGGTCCCCAATTATGCCCACCCTCTCCTGCCAGATCTGCCATTCATAGAAAGCCATATTACAACTTCTATAAATGAAGGAGGATCTGTGAATGGAGGGGAGGGGGGCTATCATTCATCCACCCTTCCTCCATTCATGGATTCTGTGTCATTCATCAAAGCTGTAATACGGCTTCTATGGATGGCAGATCTGGCAGGAAAGGGCAGGCATAGTTGAGCTCTCTTGATGAGAGCCTGTGACAGTCCTTTAGTTGTGATAACCCTTGCTACACCAGAACATTACATCAGGGGTGGGGGTGGGTATAGGACAGAGGAAAATTTCTCCCAAAAGAAGAAAAATCAGCACAAGGGACACATCATACTAATGGTAAGTTATGTCCCTTGTGCTGATTTTTATGCTTTTGATTTTCTCTATACTTAAAGTGGTTGTAAACCCTTACATATACCTAGTGATGGAACTCGCCTCAGTGGATACACAGAGATTAATCAAATCCTCCTACATAAGTTGTACATGTTTATTTGCAGTATTCTCTCCTCTACATCCATTTAAAGTCCATAATTTATACAGCTTGTCTGAGCTGTGAGAAAAAAGGGGGCGGAGAGCTGAGGTTACACTCTGCAGAGTTCAGTGAGGAGAGCTCTGAGAGCCGATTGGAGCAGTGGCGGCAGCTCCATTAGGGGCGCAGGGGCGCCACCCCCCTATTCATGCACCCACCCCCTAATCTACATGCGGGGCGGTAGACGCCTGGATTCCAATGGGGTTTTTTTTTTAAGCACATGATTAGAGCCTGAGGGTCTAATTGGTTTCAAAAAAGTTGTATGACATTAGCGAATGAATATTTGCTATTGTCACACTGATACTCCTCCCGCCCAGTCAGAAAGCGAGTCTTGAGACCCGTTTACTGATTGGCCAAAAGGAGAAGTGATCCCATTTGCCTAGGAGGAGGAGGGAAGAGGAGGAAGGAGACGTCACGCAGGGGAAGTCACGCCACCGTGAAGCCCAGAAAGGAGGACGCAGTGTGAAGCCGCCGCCCAGTGGAAGCCGGCACTATAAATGGAGTTAGTGCTTGGCTGCTGACCGACCAACTGGGGGGGAGACCCGACTGACCTGGGGGGCGTGGGAGACCCGACTGGCGGGGAGGGGGTGGCGGCGGACGGATTCCGCCCCCCCCCAAAAAAATATACCACCAGCCGCCACTGGATTGGAGAGAAGGGACACTTCCCCCCTTCACACAGCACACAGGAACAGAGCTGAGGCTGTCAATCAGCTGGAGCTCCCTCCCCTGTCTCCATTTTTCTCTTGGTGTCAGGAAAACTTGTAAGAAGTGATTCATGCTGATAGCAGAGGAACAAAGCAGAAGTTGATCGATACAATCGGCCAGTTCATAGATGGATAGAATCTGGGGCAGTCCCTGCTGAACTGGTCAAGATTCGATCCGCCTATCAATGACTTTAGGGAGATAGAGTGAAAAAGATGAAAACAAGAATGTTATAAAAAAAATAAATTAAAATTAAATAGATTTAGAAAAGAATGCATAAATTATGGAAAAAAGGGCATTTAAATGTCATCTATTAAAGGTTTACATCTACTTAAAATAGGATATGAAATGCATGTCACATAAAGCAAGCTTCAACCAATTATTGTGATAAACATCTACAACCAAATCACGTCAATCCCAAATCATATTTCTGATTAGATGTTAATAATGTGAAATTGAATTTGTTGCTATGGTGCCAATACTTTGCATATCATTGTTCTTCTTTGCACTGCTTTCTCTGTGCTGGGTTTATTTTCTGGGGTTTTTTGGCTGCAAAAAGAAAACAACGGGAAGCCCCAATTTTCAGATGCCGACCAGTAGAAGACCCACCTAGACCCATAGCAAACACCGATTGACCCCTTTACCAGACCAACTTTTGGTTGTCCCGTCCAACTTCTGGCCAAGTAATAACACTTATTCATTGTGTATCAATTTTTAGCTAAAAAAAAAGTGAGCTTTATCTGGGTCTACATGAAGTGGGAAAGGGGTCCCAGGACCCACGTCTAGTATAGATGGGCCCGGAAGTCCAAAAAGACCCTTGTGTGACTGAACAGTCTGCAGAGGTGCAGAGACGGCTCTTGGCTTTGTGAGGCCTTAGGCAAAACTTGAACATGAGACCCCACTCATGCCCATAATGGAGAAAAATAAGCTCCAGAGCTCCACAAGTCTTAGGCTGTGCGAGGGGTAAGTGTGACAGGGCTCAAGACGCTGCCTGCACACAACTAGAACCTCAAGGCCCCAGTGCAAAAAAACTATGAAGGGCCTGGGGCCCTTCACTCCCATTTTATTATGGTCTCGCAGCAGGACCCCTTCACGTGTTCTACAGCAGGCCCCCTTCCTGCCCTTACATTGGAGTCCCCTCTTATATCGGAGTTCCTAATATTCCCATAGCTCCCTTTACATCACAGTTCCCCTTTACAGTACATCAGAGCCTGCAGGGTTTGCCTTACAGTGCAAGCGGGAACTCTGCGGTCCCCAATGTAAAGGGGAACTCTGTGGTCCCTGATGTAAAGGGGAGTGCTGTGGACTCTGGTGTAAAAGGGAACTCTGGCATAAAAGGTTCTCTGGTCCCCAGAGTCCCTCCTTACATCAAAGTTATCAGAGTTCCTCTTGTACTGTAACTCTGTTAACTCTGATGTAAGCGGGAACTCTGTGAACTCTGATGTAAGGGGGCTCTAGTGACCAAAAAACCTCTTATACCAGAGTTCCCCTTTTACACCAGAGTCCACAACATTCCCCATTACATCAAGGTCCGCAAGAGTTCAGGGATTGGCTCGACGGGGGGGGGGGGGCATTCCGCTGGTAAGGTGCACTTCTTTACTGTCAACACTGCTTGGGACCCCCTTAACAGTGCCCACTTACATGAGACAGGGCTCTTAACACTGCCTGAGTACAGCAGTGTTAAGGTCCCCTGTCCCTCAAAACTGGGGTAATGCATCAGGCAAATTAGGCGGCTGCGAGGCCCCTGTGAGCATGAGGCCTTAGGCGACCGCCTAATTTGCCTAATTAAAGAGCCGCCTCTACAAAGGTGTTATGTTCCCTTTTTCCCCAACATTTTACAGACTAGGCAGAACTTTACGGAGTTCCATACAAAACAATTAACAGGGAAGCAGTTTTGATAGTAAGGAACTGAACGTTTCTCACAACTATAATTATTTCTTGTAACAAAGTGAAGTACTTGTGATGCAAGTCATTAATCACACAACAAGCTGACAGTTTAATGACTCCTTCGACAAGATTTGTAGTTCCCATGTAATGCCTTTCTTTCCTTTTTTCCCTGCAATTTGCACTTACGTTGATTGATTAATCACACTGAGATTCATTCATTGATTCTGGTGCCATGATTAGATGGATAATATAGTGAAGTTTCCTATTAGTTCTTTGTAGTGGATCACTCCCTCGGTTGACCGGATGCAGATGCCAAGCAAGGGATCTTCCTCAAACCAAACTGTTTACACATCTAAAGAAAGACAGCCAGCAGCACAACATAATGTCCAATGCTTGTAAAACTTTAATATTCCAGGTCCAACTCCAAAGCAACCTCGTCTCAGACCTCCTCCTCTGGTGGATTTCACTCAAAGCTTGGCTTAAAACCAGAGTCCACCTTTAAAAAAGATAATATATGCACATAAAAAAACGTATTAACTGGAAGAACATTTACATCCATCAGTCTATAAGGTGCTCATGGGGCACATTTGAGCTTTCCAGCTTGACAATTATCCAAAACATATGGCCAAGTCGACCTTTCATTGATTACAGCAGAAAAAAGTGAAGGCTCTATAGGGCAATCACAATCTCTTGATCTCAACAGCATTGAACCACTTTGGGGAGATATCAAACCCTTTGCCCCCCCTTCCATTTAACCAGTTTCTGTGCTAGGGCCTATGATGACATTTGAAACAAGGAATGTTAGACCCCTTTTCATTGCTCTAGCTCAATCTTCTCGTCCCATGGGCCTGCCACTGGTATGATACCGCTGCCATTGGTGCTGGTACTATACAAACACCATCAAATGGGAGATCAGCCAACCACAGCTCAAGGAACCCCTAGCAACCTTTGGAGGAACCATGGGGTTCCACAGAACCCTGGTTGATAATGACCTGGGTTTTGCAGGATTCCTAGAGTCAATTTCTGGTTCCAACCCGGAAAGTTGTGGAATATTTGCACTCTGAAACTCATTTGAGGTGAACTGGCGATAATTCAATTGCAGATGAACCAACCACAGCTCTCCCCTCCTTCCTCGTAAATGTCTTTACTTTCCACATTGTGCTGGGCTGTGCGATTTTTTTTTATTCTCGTCCAGCTTATAAAGCCATTATTTAGTTTCCTGGCTATTTAAATATTCATGTGACTCCTGCAGATGAAAGTAATTCGGTTTTATTCCTGTAGACACCGAGCCATAAATCTTTCTCTTACGGGCTCTAAAATAAATTGCGCTTTACTAAAAAACACTTAAAAGGTGAGTAAATTGTCTTCCCAATGTTGCATGAACTCCTGAAACATAGCATAGAGACAAATCCTGGTATTAAGATATTCCTCTTTGTGTCTTTATTAAAAAAAGACCAACAATGGCAGTCTCGCTAAAACAGACACGAGGGTGTACAGATGATTGGTGACTTTCAAGTCCATCTAAAATGCAAAGGCCCTAAACTACTCTTACATCACTGGCCAGTGGGACTAAACCAGTGGTTCTCAACTCCGGTCCTCGGGACCCCCCAACAGGCCAGGTTTGCAGGATAACAGAAATGCATCACAGGTGATATAATTTGCTGCTCAGTGATTGCAGTATTCTAGTCTGCATCTCCCCAAGGTAATACTTAAAATCTGGCCTGTTGGTGGGTCCCGAGGACCGGAGTTGAGAACCACTGCACTAAACTCAGTTTCTGCCGGCGTTTGGGCCTTGATCCTTTTGTTGGAGCACTCAACTGAATTAAACTGTAACAACACCAAGGTGGTCAACGGTACGTAGATGACATGCTCTGGAAATACAGGCATGCTCCAGTGAAGAACAAGAAAACAACATTTCTGAATCACCTTTAAACCAAGGAAGTGGCATGTTTGATCCACAAAAGGTGTCTTTGGTGAACTAAAGAAATTTGATGTTCATTCAATATGATGATGCCAAACCATTTCTAGACACACCACACCATACAATCCTATGGGTGCCTCTGCTGTTGGAACTACCAATTAGTTTTTTTCCTTCTCAAACAACAAGCTGAATATATCACCAATGGTCCCTCCAAGGTTCTAGGTCTGACCCCCCCCCCCCTCCTCCAAGGCATTAAGAACAACCAGACCTACCCTGCATGGAGAGAGTTATGTTCTCTACTACTAGGAAGGTTGCGTGTGTTACTCAACAGGGTCACCACAACTTCTCCAAATGTAAGTTACAATTTTGAGTATTTCTACCAAAATCATTATTATGAGGTGGTATCAAAGGGTTTTGAGACTAGTTTTGTAACATGCCAACAGATGGCAACACAAGGCTGCATTCACAGGGAGCACGGACCTTCATAAGTCAGTGTGCCAAAAGATCGGAAGCTGTGCAGCTGGTTCTATTCTGACCACGTGCGTTTTCACATCTGCAATTTCATCATGGACAGCAAGTTAAAACAAGGAGCAAACGTGAAATTCTGCGTGAAACTGTTCTGAGTGGCATGCGGGATTGTTCTTCGATGGTCACCATGCACAAATTGCCTTCTTGATCTCTCGTCATCTTCCAGTGATATTCTTCCACTCTTGAAGCACCTCGAACAACTCATTGCAGCATTGCCATAAACTTGACAAATCATGTTAAATGTCTCTGTGGCTGATTTGCCTAGTTTTTCACATTTGCTCTTTGTTCTAACTTGCTGGTCAGAATAGCACCAGTTCCACAGCTCCCGATGTACACAGGATGATGTCTTTTGGCACACTGACTTATGAAGGTCGGTGCTCCCTGTGACTGTGCATGCAGCCTTGTGCTACCATCTGTTGGCGTGTTAAAAAACTAGTCTCAAAACTTTTTGATACCACCTTGTATAACAATTTTGGTTTTACATATATACTACACTATAAGGAAAATTAATTAAACGAAGGTGTGTGGTGTGGTGCTGTTCTTAATCTAAAAAAAAAAAAAGAAAAGAAAAAACTAAGGCTGCTGCCCCCACTGAAAACTAGAATGAGATTCTAGTAAAAAAATAAATGCCAGTAAGTGTGGGAAATGGCGCTGCCTAAGAGGAGTCTCAAAAGATCCCCTAGTGAGTAAAAGTGCTCAGAGTATTTGTGTAACTATGATTGAAAAATATTCGAGTCAATAAGTGCATAAGTGACTATTATTATAAAAAGAGATCAAAATTCTAAAATATATATATATATATATGTATAACCAGTGTATCCAATTAATCCTTATATAAATAAATTATCTCCGCTTAGTTACTATCTGTCACGTACCTGATGGTGGAGTCTGCGATAGCCGAGGACAGCCTCTCTTACAACCCTGACTCAGGAACCCCTGATATGGTAGACAGGAAGCTCAAGAGTGCAGGATGGCACGAGTGCTTGACTGGAACACTGGTGCGATGGTTGCTGGCAGGGCAGGTGTTGCAGCGAGCTGGAGCAGAGGAGACACTCCGGGAAACAGCTGGCAATTCACTCTGCAGGGCTGAACCAAGCGGATGATGCTGGACGAGAAGGCTGGAACAGACTGGAACAAGCAGCAGCCGAACCGAGCAGAAGCTGAAGGAATAAGCAGTGGGGTCATCAGACAGGAGCCGGGTCATCAACAGGCGGGCGGAGAAGTACCAAAGGAGCAGGCAGAAGAATCGTCAGGACAAGCCAAAGGTTCAGGGCAGGCAGCAAGTAGCAGTGTCAGAATCAAGCCGGAAATCAAGGAGCAGGTAAATCAGAAGAACAGGTAACAGGATGCACAGGAACGTTGTAGACCAAACGGCATTGATCTCATGTCAAAGTCCTGTTTAAATAGCCCTCTTGGCGCCAAGAATCATCACGAACGGGGGTGCGCGCCTCCCGGTCGCGCGTGCGCACGAACGTTCGTGCCGTCCGTTCCTTCGTGCATGCGCCCGCGCACTGTGCTCCTTTGTGCGGCAATACGAGTTCTTCTTCTTTCCTGACACTATCATAAAAAATGCCAGTACAGTGCAAATAAAGTGCAAAATTATATAAATAAATTATAAAGTGCAATCGTGCCACAACTTAATCTTATATGACAAGCAGAAATAGGACAAATCATATAGTCTTTCAACTCAGCAGCTGGAGAGGATTGTAACAAGTAGTGTGGGGAAGTGAGGAGATGGAGCAAAAAAAAAAAACTTCATACAATCGTGCTCCCCTCCTTCAAACTACCCCACTCACCAATCCACACAGTCCTCCCTGAGATGTGTAAGAGGAGTCCAGGGGGTCCTAAAGTTTCCCCGGCGTTGTCCTCCAATATTCGACCCGCGGGTTCCTCGTACACCCACACGAGGTCACATCAAACGATGGCAGTATAAATAAGGAATAGGTAACAGTGTTTGAGATGTAGAAGTAAACAGACGGCTGTATAATAGTAGACACTTACATTTGCAGTAAGAGAAGTCAGACGTGGGTGCTGGAACTTCCTTGCGTTCCACCGAAGCCAAAGAACGGAAGTGCGTATGACGCTGGCAAAGCTCCAACTGACGCGTTTCGTCACTTGGACGTCATCGGAGGCGGTCACTACACTATAAGGGCCCCCCACACAAGTCCTCATATTTTCTTGGTGGATACCCTAGGTTGTTCTCTGGGCCTGTGTCTTACCCATCATGGTCATCGATACTTCTCCGAATGTAAGTTACAATTTTGACTACTTCTACCTAAATCACTATTATCGTAATTATTAGTTTTACATACATGCTACACTATAAGGGCTCCCTGCATCTCCTTATATTTTCTTGGTGGATATCCGGGGTTGTTCTCTGGGCCTTTTATCTTACTCCCTTGGCTATATCCCATTTGAACCCTGAGGACCATCACCACATGAACAGTAAGTTGGCCAAGAGAGAGGTTATTCTGGTCGATCTCTTGTCTTTTGTCAACCTTATTGACCATGGAAATAATAAATAATTAGCAACCCTATTGGTCCAGCACTACTGTATTTTTCCATTTTCTTTAACATTATTATGATTAAGTCTTCTTGGTGCAAATGTGTCCAAGGTATGGATCCAAAACACCTCATGTTGTCTTAGGAGAAGAACCCGATCCCCACTTCAAACGGGGTTTGGAGGCATGGTCTATCCCCTGTCCAGTCTCATATTCTGCCTCTACAAAATGTCTCACCACCGACAATTCTGTTAAGGTAGAACGGATGGAAAATTTGTGCTGTGCAATTCCGTCACAAACTTTCTGTGTAGTCTTGCCAACATATTTACAGCCACATGGTCACTCTATCAGATAAATGATAAATGGGTAATCGTATATTCTTCTGTGTTGTAATAATTGGAGAAGATTGGACCATTGATAATGTTACTGCATTCTGAACCGGAGAGACATGAATTGGAACCTTTTCTTCTTACACCGCTTAAGGTGGTTTACTGCAAGGTAGGTGGGGAAATGTTCACGCAGGGTCTTATTCCTATTCCTTGCATAGAAGAAGGCCTAAAAATTCAGGAACCTGTGGATACACTTCCCTTAACATTCATGTATAATAGAAAAAAAATCTTGCTAGAAAATATGTGATTCTGCCACACAAAAGGGATTCTCTTATTATTCACGAGACCTCCTGAAACCATGTTCTTGTCTTCTTTCTTGTAATAGAGACTCAGGATAACCTCCTTCTTGTAGCTCCATTTCCTTTTTTCTGTCTTCTCTCATCTTTTCATCATGTACAATTCTCTCACCTCTCAACATCTGACTGCGAACAATACATCTGAAAATAGTTGGCAGGCGACAGCTCCCATAATGTAATATTTGGTTCCGATCCATCGGTTTCACAAACAAATCAGGTCTCTGGCCAAGATTCTGATCCATAGACCCCTATTGTCCAAAAAGGACACCTGTCAACAACCATAAAAAAATGTTCAGTTAAAAATTAACTTAAAGTTAGACTTAAAGTCTAACTGCAGTTGTTGGGAGGTTGCCCCCTAGAGGCAGGTTGGATAACCACAAGCCAATAAAGGTACCACTCAACACTTTGGTTCGTAGGGCATTAAAAAGGAGCTCCGGCCTTGCTAAAAAAAATTAATAAATAAATAAATACATAACAAATACTGTATTTGCTAACTTTTGATAAAAAGACACTTAGTAGCCCAGCGCTGTCTTAACTCAGGCCAGTTCTTTGACAGTCTTTGGGTCCCCGATGCTGTCATGTTGACTGTGGGAATCTGGCTGTGAACTCTTGCCGGCCCACAGCCTGCTCCCCACTGAGCCCCCTGGGACCTGTGATGTATCCAGAGGGGTTACAAGCTGAGCGGAAGTGGGAATGGGTACCTGTCATAGCTAGATTCCCGCTCTCTAAAAAAAAAAAAAAGAGTTCATAATGAGGAGGGTAGAAGGAGGAAGTGGTACTTCCCTTTTCAGGTGACGTTCCGCCTAAACTGTGTCATGCCTGTTACCAATGGTGACTGTAGTCCCGGGGACGGAAACAGAAAAGTCCCCCCTTTTCACCAGCCTCTCCTGTCTCCTGCTGACGACTTGCCTGATTTGTTAGTACTTCTCTGTATCGGAAATTCCCTTTGCCCCTTGGGCACCTACCAGTGGAAGGCACCATACTTTTGCTACTGCAAGGCCTTGGTCTTGTGACTCCCCAGGCCAGGTCCCTGGTCTGACCCTGTGCCACAGCAGGCTCCAATATGGAGACCGAACGCAAGGGAAATGAAATACACTTGTACCCTCACCAACAGGTCTGCTGTCACCCATCATAGTTACCTGCTTCCTCCTCCAACTGGCCGCTATTGCCTCGTAAATGTGCCCCAACCCCCAAGGCTTAATGTGTGATTCACTATATATACCTAACCACAAGAGTTAACATGGTAGACATGTTTTAGAGGCAAGGTTAAAACCCAACTCTCAACTTCCGGTAAAATAGAAGTCCAGTCAAACGCTAACTAAGCTTAAACCTACTCCTACCCCCATTCTAAGCGCTATGCTAGCTACTGTATAACTACCCTGTAAAGGAAATATGTCTATATAAGGGTGCTCTGGTCCACTCACATGATTGGGTCCCATCACCGGCTTCGGGAGAGAGGAGAGGGACAGTGGACAACAGAGGGGTGACGTCACTTCCCAGGCACTGCAGCTTTTGCCTCTGCTCTTTCCTCAACCCAGAACAGAAGCCAGCCACTGGGAAGATGACTTCCAGAGTGCTCATAGATTAGGTAAGTATACACATCTTCCCTTTACATGGTAGTTAGCATACGGCTTAGAACGGGGGTTGGAGTAAGTTTAAGCTTTGTTAAAGTTTGACCAGACTTCCACTCTAAGTTTTGCACAGTGTATAAAGCCCTCCTCATTTCCTGCCTGGAGGACTTCCAACATCATGCAGCTCTTTCTTCCCAAGTCTGACTGTCCCTGGCCACCCCCTTTCTATCATTGGATGTAACTTCTTCCAATCATGGAGGCTCCAAATTTCTTTAAAATTAAATTTAACACCTACATCCTCCCCATATCTTATCTTCTACATTCTGTCAAAATACATCAGAATTATTTTGACCCTTATAGTGCTGCCCCAGGGGGGACCCACCGCCACCGTCCTGCACACACTTCCCGTTTGGGTGCAAGCTCAGCCTATCATGCTGAACACAGTATAAAACCCAAAGGTCTGGGCAGCTGCATTCTGAAGATATCCAACTTTATTAAGTCATAGAAGCAACACATCACAGCAACAAAACACTGTGAGGCAAGAGAAGTCTACGCATTTTGCAATACATTGTGTAGGCTTTTCTCACCCCCAATGTTTTGTTGCTGTGATGTGTTGCTTTTATGACTTAATAAAGTTGGGTATCTTTGGAGTGCAGCTGCCCAGACCTTTAGATTGTATACATTATAATTATTCCTTATATGAATAGTATACAATATTATCAATGGCAATGCTCTACAGTATATTACCAAAAGTATTGGGATAGAACAAAATTGAGAGTACGGCAGAGCAACACCAGCACCACATCCCTCGTGAAAAACAAAAACAATGAAAAAGACCAGAAAGTCAATGGGACTTTAAAAGTGCTGGTATACCCCCACCTGAAAAAATACAATTAGCCTTTGGCATAAAGTGTACAAACTTTAATAAATGCGTTTAAAATAAACACAGTGGGGACTCCACCCTTTAGGTGGGGTGACACCCACATACATAAAATGTGACACCACAGTGACTCTGGGTAAATGTAAGGTAGAAACGCCTAGACAATGTCAATTCATGGATAGATAGTATGTAAGGGTATTGGGATACCTGCCTTTAAACGCACCACCACCACTGCATTTCCTTTATTATTAACTCTGGGAATGGCAATTAGAGAGCTAACATGGCGTAACAATGAGCCCACCATGTGCTGAACAAATGGGAGGGTCCAGGCATATGTCATTCAACACATACACTATATTATGAAAAGTATTAGAATGCCTTCATTTACACACACATGAACTTTAATGGTATCCCAGTCTTAGTCTGTAGAGTTCAATATAGAGTTGGCCCACCCTTTGCAGCTATAACAGCTTCAGCTCTTCTGGGAAGGCTGTCCACAAGGTCTAGGAGTGTCTATGGGAATGTTTGACCATTCTTCCAGAAGAACATTTGTGAGGTCAGGCATTGATGTTGGACGAGAAGGCCTGGCTCACAGTCTCCGCTCTAATTCATCCCAAAGGAGTTCTATGGGCTTGAGGTCAGGACTCTGAGCAGGCCAGTCAAGTACCTCAACTCCAAACTCACTCATCCATGTCTTTATGGACCTTGCTTTATGCACTGGTGCGCAACCATGGGGCCATCCCAAAACTGTTCCCACAAAATTGGGAGCATGAAATTGTCCAAAATGTCTTGGTATTGCTGACACCTTAAGAGTTCCCTTCACTGGAACTAAGGGGCCAAGCCCAACCCCTGAAAAACAACCCCACACCATAATCCCCCATCCACCAAATGATTTGGACCAGTGCACAAAGCAAGGTCCAAAAAGACATGGATGAGCGAGTTTGGGGTGGAGGAACTTGACTGGCCTGCACATCATCATTTGTTGGAGGGGGGAATTATAGTGTGGGGTTGTTTTTCAAGGGTTGGGCTTGGCCCCTTAGTTCCAGTGAAGGGAACTCTTAAGGCGTCAGCATACCAAGACATTTCTGACAATTTCTTGCTCCCAAATTTGTGGGAACAGTTTTGGGATGGCCCCATGATTGCGCACCAGTGCACAAAGCAAGGTCCATAAAGACACGGATGAGCGAGTTTGGGGTGGAGGAACTTGACTGGCCTGCACAGAGTCCTGACCTCAACCCTATACAACACCTTTGGGATGAATTATAGCAGAGACTGCGAGCCAGGCCTTCTCATCCAACATCAGTGCCTGACCTCACAAATGCTCTTCTGAAAGAATGGTCAAACATTCCCATAGACACTCCTAAACCTTGTGGACAGCCTTCCCAGAAGAGTTGAAGCTGTTATAGCTGCAAAGGGTGGACCAACTCAATATTGAACCCTACGGACTAAGACTGGGATGCCATTAAAGTTCATGTGCGTGTAAAGGTAGGTGTCCCAATACTTTTGCTATTATAGTGTATGTGTTGAATGACATGACATATCCCTGGACCCTCCATTTCTTCAGCACTTGATGGGCTCATTGTCATGCCATGTTAGTTCTCTCATTGCCGTTCCCAGCGTTAACAATAAAGAAAATGTAGCGGTAGCGGTGCGATTATAGTCTGCCGGGAGTTTCTATGGAGACCGGTCACCTTGGGGCCTCCATTTGCTGCCTTTCCCAACTACAAATGTATCCTAATTGTCTGTTAGGGATCCGCCATGGCACTCGCTTATTAATTATCATTTATCCCCTCACATCTCTCTGCATGGCGGGACCGCCACAAAATCTAACTAGAAGCCACGATCGCATCACTGGAGGGAATGATTCATCATATTTAAATTAGGACGTCCTTAGACATACACTTGGCATCTTAAGAAATGGGCAATAGTTAGTTAATTGTTCATTTTTGTTTTAAGAATGTTCATGCCACACAGATTGATGCCAAGAGAACAATCAATCTGTATTTTTTTTTTATAAATGGCATTCTTGTATTACTTAGTTGCCATCCTGCAACAATCAAACCATCACAGAAGATATGTTGGCACGTTTCCAGTATCCAGAAACATTGTAGCTTTTATGAACGTAGGTAGGCATTTTCGTGGGCGTCACAAAGGTTTGCCATATTGTTACTAATATGATTATCTCAGACGATCTTCAGCTCCATCTAGTGGCCATAATGTGATATTTTCCTGAAATATCTCATTTAAAAAAAAAATGCATTATGGTCACTAGATGGCGCTGACGATTACAATAGATAAATTATTACTGTATTGCTTCCGGTGATTATTTCTGATGATAGCCAGCTCCATGTAATGGGGATAATGAGGTATTTTCATGAAATATCTTGATTTACTACTTCAATACCAGGCTATAGTCATCCGCAAATGGGATCTTCCATCCTGGGCGGGTGTCATATGACGTCCTTGGCATTTTGCCACTACTGCTGGCCTCCAGGAGCCCGCAGCACGGCGCTTGGGGATCAGGCGTGTCCTCGGGAAACAGCCCATCCACAGTCAGGGTAAGGAGCCAATAAAATCTGGTTCTTTACCACGTGACCGGCTGTGTCCAATCACAGCGCCGCGATCGGGGTTGAGGCTTGTCCCTCGGACAAAGCCCAGCCTGATCAGGGTAAAGAGCCAATGAAATTGGCTCTTTACCACGTGACCCGCTGTGTCCAATCATGGCCGGTCACAGAATGTCAACAAACTGTGGTAATGAGATGCTCCCGGGTTCACCCTCTCACACACCGATCGTATGTGAGAAGGAGATTGCGTGAACAGCTCGTTACCGCTTACAGTACTCACCAAACACAATGATTGCCCCCCAAGTAATAAAGAGGACATGTCACAGCCCATCAAAGTACCCGAGTACCTGTCACCTGCCCATCAAAGTACCAGAGTACCTGTCACCTGCCCATCAGAGTACCTGAGTACCTGTCACCTGTCCATCTGAGTACCCAAGTACCTGTCACCATCTCATTAGAGTACCCAAGCACCTATCACCAGCCCATTAGAGTACCTGAGTACCTGTTACCAGCCCATCAGAGTACCCTAGTACCTGTCACCAACCCATCAAAGTACCCGAGTACCTGTCACCAACCCATCAAAGTACCCGAGTACCTGTTACCATCCCATTAGAGTACCCAAGCACCTATCACCAGCCCATTAGAGTACCTGAGTACCTGTCACCAGCCCATCAGAGTACTCGAGTACCTGTCACCAGCCCATCAGAGTACCCGAGTACCTGTCACCAGCCCATCAGAGTACCCGAGTACCTGTCACCAGCCCATCAAAATAGCTGAGTACCTGTCATCAGCCCATCGGAGTACCCGAGTACCTGACACCAGCCCATCAGAGTACCCGAGTACCTGTCATCATCCCATCAGAGTACTCGAGCACCTATCACCAGCCCATTAGAGTACTTGAGTACCTGTCACCAGCCCATCAGAGTACTCGAGTACCTGTCACCAGCCCATCAGAGTACCCGAGTACCTGTCACCAGCCCATCTGAGAACCTGTCACCAGACCATCAGAGTACACGAGTACCTGTCATTAGCCCATCAGAGTACCCGAGTACTTGTCACCAGCCCATCAGAGTACCTGGGTACCTGTCACCAGCCCATCAGAGTACCCGAATACCTGTCACCAGCCCATCTGAGTACCCGAATACCTGTCACCAGCCCATCTGAGTACCTGTCACCAGCCCATCTGAGAACCTGTCACCAGACCATCAGAGTACACGAGTACCTGTCATTAGCCCATCAGAGTACCCAAGTACTTGTCACCAGCCCATCAGAGTACCTGGGTACCTGTCACCAGCCCATCTGAGTACCCGAGCACCTGTCACCAGCCCATTTGAGTACCTGAGTACCTGTCACCAGCCCATTAGAGTACCCGAGTACCTGTCACCAGCCCATCTGAGTACCCAAGTACCTGTAACCAACCCATCTTAGTATCCGAGTACCTGTCACCAGCCCATCTGAGTACCTGTCACCAGCCCATCAGAGTACCCGAGTACCTGTCACCAGACCATCAGAGTACCCGAGTACCTGTCACCAGCCCATCTGAGTACATGAGTACCTGTCATTAGCCCATCAGAGTACCCGAGTACTTGTCACCAGCCCATCTGAGTACCCGAGCACCTGTCACCAGCCGATTTGAGTACCTGAGTACCTGTCACCAGCCCATTTGAGTACCTGAGTAACTGTCACCAGCCTATTAGCGTACCCGAGTACCTGTCACCAGCCCATCTGAGTACCCGATTACCTGTCATCAGCCCATCTGAGTACCTGTCACCAGCCCATCTGAGTACCTGTCACCAGCCCATCTGAGTACCGGAGTACCTGTCACCAACTCATCTGAGTACCCGAGTATCTGTCACCAGCCCATCTGAGTACCTGAGTACCTGTCACCAGCCCATCAGAGTACCCGAGTACCTATCTGCAGCCCATCAGAGTACCCGAGTACCTATCTACAGGCCATCAGATTACCCGAGCACCTGTCTGCAGCCCATCATAGGACCCGAGTACCTGTCTCCAGCCCATCAGAGTACCCGAGTACCTATCTGCAGCCCATTAGAGTACTCGAGTACCTATCTGCAGCCCATGCCTCATAGAATATACATTGGGGTGTTTGTTTTCCAAAATACCGTAATTTTGTATGTAATCCCATTGTCCTGGCGCTCCAGGACATTCAAATGTGTGATAGGTAGGAATGAACTCCTAGAATGCCTGAAGGTACTACTTCAATGCTGGACCTCTCTATGTGGGCAGGCTGTGTAAAAGTCTCACACATGTGGTATCTCCATACTCGGGACAAATAGCAGAATGTATTTTAAGGGGTCATTTTTGCTATGTACATGCTATGTGTTAGAAATATTTTATAAATTGACCACTTTGTGTAAAAATAAAAGCGGTTTCATTTTCTTTCCACGTTTTCCGAAGACTTGTGGAAAATAATGAACCATTCAAAAGACTCATAATGCGTCATAGAATATACATTGGGGTGTTTGCTTTCCAAAATGGGATCATTTTGTTGGTAATTCCATTGTCCTGGTGCTCCAGGGCATTCAAAAATGTAATAGGTCGTTAGGAAATTAGATGTCTAAGTTATGCTCCTAGAACGCCTCACGGTGCTCCCTGCATGTTGGACCCCTCTATGTGGCCAGGCTGTGAAAAAGTCTCACACATGTGGTATCGCCATACTCAGGAGGAGTAGCAGAATGTATTTTGGGGTGTAATTGGAAGTATGCATATGCTGTGTTTGAAAAATAACTTGTTGTTATGACAATTTTGTGTAAAAAAAACATTAAAAATCATTTCATAATTTTCCCAAGAACTGTGGGAAAAAATACAACTTAAAAAAACTTGCCATGCCTCTTACTAAATACTTCAGAATGTCTACTTTTCAAATGGGGTAATTTGGGGGGTATTTGCACTTTCCTGACGTTTCAGGGTCTCAAGAAATGAGATAGGCCATCAGTACATCATATGTGATCCATTTTCAATGATTGGCACCAAAGCTTGTAGACTCTATAACTTTCACACAGACCAAATAATATACACTAATTTTTACCAAAGATAGGTAGCAGTATAAGTTCTGGCTCAAATTTATGAACAAAAATTACTTATTTGCAAAATTTTATCATAGAAACTAAAAAAAAGTATTGTTTTTTTTTTTCAACGTTTTCGCTCTTTTTTCACTTATGTCGCAAAAAATAAAAAACCCAGAGGTTATTAAATACTACCAAAAAAAGGCTTTATTTGTGTGAAAAAATGATAAAAATTTAGTTTGGGTGCAGTGTAGCATGACTGAGTAATTGGCATTCAAAGTGTGAGAGAACTGAAAGCTGAAATTTTGTCTGGGCAGGAAGGGGGTATAAGTGTCCTCTATTGAAGAGCTTAAAAAATATATTGCATTATTGCCACTAGATGGCATTGATGATCATAGGAGATAATCATATAACAAACAATATGGCAATCATTTGTGGACTGCTTAAGGGCAGATTTAGACAAGCGTGACCAGCAATGGATCGCTTTTTAGAGAGCATTTGATAGGTGGTTAGGAAGCGTGCACCATTTTGCTGCGGCAAAGTCCCTATTCAGTTGAATGGATCACATGACCCAGCCTCCTGCATCCTAGTAACCAATGATACTGTATGACCCAACCTCCTGCATCCTAGCAACCAATGATGCTGTATGGCACAGCCTCCTGCATCCTAGCAACCAATTATGCTGTATGACACAGCCTCCTGCACCCTAGCAATGAATGATGCTTTATGACCCAGCCTCCTGAATCCTAGCTATCAATGACGCTGTATTACCCTGCCTCCTCCATAGCAGCAACTAATGACACTGTATGATCCAGCCTCCTGTGTCCTAGCAACCAATGATGCTATATGACCCAGCCTCCTGCACTCTAGCAACGAATGATGCTGTATGACACAGCCTCCTACATCCTAGCAACCAATGATGCTGTATGACCCAGCCTCCTGAATCCTAGCAACCAATGATGCTGTATGACCCAGCCTCCTGCACTCTAGCAACGAATGATGCTGTATGGCACAGCCTCCTACAGTCTAGCAACCAATGATGCTGTATGACCCAGCCTCCTGAATCCTAGCAACCAATGATGCTGTATGACCCAGACTCCTGCATGCTAGCAACTAATGACGCCGTATCACCTAGCCTCCTGCATCCTAGCAACCAATGATGCTGTGTGACCCAGCCTCCTGCATCCTAGCAACCAATGATGCTGTATAACCCAGATTTCAGCATCCTAGCAACCAATGATGCTGTATGACCCATCCTCCTGCTTCCTAGTAGCCAATGATGCTGTATGAGTCAGCCTCCTGCATGCTAGCAACTAATGAGACTGTATTATCCAGCCTCCTCCATACTAGCAACTAATGACACTGTATGATCCAGCCCTCTGCGTCCTAGCAACTAATGACACTGTATGACCCAGCCTCCTGCTCCCTAGCAACTAATGACACTGTATGACCCAGCCTCCTGCCTCCTAGCAACTAATGACACTGTATGACCCAGCCTCCTGCATCATGGTAGCCAATGATGTACAGCCACAGAGCTTCATTGGTTGCTGGGATGCTGGCTTAGAGACCAAGGCATCTTTGGTTGATGTGCTGGTGTCCTAGCAACCAAACCAGAGGCAGCAAATAAGGGGTGACATCAGGGGTACTGGGAGCTCACCAAGAGGTGGGGGCAGGGATTTGACAGTTAACCTAGGAATGCTCCTGGGTTTACAGTTCATTATTTAGGTTTCATTACTTTAGGTGACACGGTAATATGTTTAATAATATACCAAATATTTGAATTTTTTTAAAAATACTACATGGAGTGATTACACAGCCTGACCCCCGGCATCAATATCAGAATCCAAATATCCAAAGGATGATTTAGCCCTCAATAAAAATGGACATATTACACATGACATAACATATTATATACAAATGTATTTACAACTAATAAAACTACATCACCCTCCACTAGGGTGCTGGCGGCTGAGACACACAGTGTCATTGGTTGCTAGGGTGCCCTCAGGCAGGGCGCACAGTGTCATTGGTTGCTAGGGTGCCCTCAGGCAGGACGCACAGTGGCACTGGTTGTTAGGGCATCCTCAGCCGCGTCCCACTATGTCATTGGTTGTTAGGGTGACCTCGACCAGGACTCAAAAGGGGTGATTTACGAAACTGGAAAGTGTAAAATCTGATGCAGCTCTTCAGGGTAGCCAGTCGGCTTCTAACTTCAGTTTGTTCAATTGAACTTTGACAAAATGAACTAGAAGTTGATTGGTTTCTATGCAGAGCTGCACCAGATGTTGCACTGTCCAGGCCAAATAGTGTCGTTGCTTGTTAAGGCACTCTCGGCCAGGACCCACAGTGTCATTGGTTGCTAGGGCACCTCAGCCAGACCCCATAGTGTCATTGATTTTTAGGGTGACCTCGACCAGGACCCATAGTTCCACTGGTTGCTAGAATGCTCTGGGACAGGCCCCAAAGTGTCATTTGTTGTTAGGGCGCCCTCAAACAGGCCCCATAGTGTCATTGTTAGGGTGCTCTCAGCCAGGCCCCACAGTGTTATTGGTTGTTAGGGCACCCTAAGCCAGGCCCCGCAGTGTCACTGTTTGCTAAGGTGCTTTCAGCCAGACCCCATAGTGTCATTGGTTGTTAGGGGTCTCTTGGCCAGGCCCTTCAACATCATTGGTTGCTAGGGCACCCTCAGCCTGGCCCCACTGTGTCATTGTTTGTTAGGGTAACCTCGGCCAGGACCCAGAGTTTCACTGGTTGCTAGGACACTCTTGGTCAAGCCCCACAGTGTCATTGGTTGCCAAGGAGCTCTCAACCTGGCCTCACAGTGTCATTGGTCATTGGGGCTCTATTGGCCAGGCCCCACAGTGTCATTGGTTGTTAGGACACTCTCGGCCAGGCCCTCAGCATCATTGGTTTTCTAGAGCACCCTCAGCCTGGTCCCACTGTGCCATTGTTTGTTAGGGAGACCTCGGCCAGGACCCAGAGTTTCACTGGTTGCAAGGACACTCTCGGTCACACCCAACAGTGTCATTGGTTGCCAAGGAACTCTCAACCAGGCCTCACAGTGTCATTGGTTGTTGAGGCACTCTCGGCAAGGCCCCACAGTGTCATTGATTGTTAGTGTAGCGCCCCCATAGTACAGGTGCTTTACTTTTGAAGATTTTTGACAGGAAAGGAAAAATCTAGTCATGCCTGACTGTAAGTGCAGGCCTGAATGTTTTGATCTGGGCTAGGGAGGGTCTCAGGGAGGGGCTGGAGATAGAGGGAATGAACACCCCTTGGAGATTCCTCCCCCTTGAGCTTGGAAAGTTCTGGAAGCTTCCTGATATATGACAAGGAGCTCTGACCAATCCACAGGCTAGATTGGCAGGGAGCAGGCCTCCTTAAATACAGCAATCTGCCAGCAGGAGTCAGTAGAGTTCGGGTGGAAGAGTGAGAATGTAGTCAGGAGCTGCCGATCAGGCCTCGCCCAGGAGGGGAGCCCCCAGTCTGGGGGGAGGGTGACCTTGAGGCCTGGGGCTTGGGTGCAGCCAGGAGCGGGAGTCGGCTCCTGGAGTGGCACAGGAGATGCAGGAGAGCAGCTGAGGTCTACATGGAAGGAGTCTCTTTAAAGAATCCATCATATAGTCAGTGAGTGGCGGCCCCCTGGGAGTTAGTTGAGAAGGCTGAGACAGTCTGGGAGGAGAGGGAACAGTCTGTGGAGGCCGGTAGGAGCCAACCAAGGGGAAAGGAGAGCCATTAGACCACAGGACAGACCGGATGGGTCTGGAAGATGGATGGGCTGGGAGTTGTAGTTCATCCAAAGGCCCGGCTAGCACCAAAATATTTTTCTACACAAAAGGGGGAGTATGGTTTCCGTGAAGGAAATCTGCAATTCTTACCTACACCTAGGGTGGTTCTGAGGCCTTGCCCGTAGCTGCAGCAGGCCTCACCATGTGCTAGTCATGGTGAAGAGGAAGTGTCATGGAGGTCTGAAAAATTTCCCTTCGGAGCAGGAGTACAGGAGAAGTGTAACGGTCAGCAAGTAGTGTACTGGAGAGGAGTACAGGAGAAGTGTAACGGTCAGCAAGTAGTGTACTGGAGAGGAGTACAGGAGAAGTGCAACAGCCAGCAAGTAGTGTGCTGGAGGAGAAGAAGTGTATATAGTATGTCCTATGTTCTATTAGTGGGCATCCCACAGTCATCCCTAATCCTTATCCAAGTTCAAACCCCTAAAACAACAAAAACAAAGTACCGGCCTGTTCTGACTTTGGGTGTGTGGAATTGGTGTGATTGAGGGCAGCGGGCAGGTGAACCGCAACTATCAGCCTAACTTAAGGGAGCAGGCCCTTCAGCATCATTGGTTTTCTAGGGCACTCTCAGCCTGGTCCCACTGTGTCATTGTTTATTAGGGTGACCTTGGCCCGGACTCAGAGTTGCACTGGTTCCAAGGATGCTCTTGGGTAGGCCCTACAGTTTCATTGGTTGAAAATGCACTCTCGTCCAGGCCCCACAGTATCATTGGTTGTTAGGGTGACCTCAGCCAGGACCCACAATGTCACTGTTTGCTAGTGCACTCTTGGCCAGGTTCCATGGTGTCTTTGGTTGCTAGGGAGCTCTCAGCCAGGAATCACAATGTCACTGGCTGCTAGGGTGCTCTCGGTCACATCCCAAAGTGGACTTAGCTGTTAAGGCATGCTCATCAAGGCCCCACAGTGTCATTGATTGTTAGGGCACGCTCAACCAGACTCCACAGTGCCATTTGTTGCTGGGCGCCTTCAGCCAGGCCCCATAGTGGTTGTTAGGATGCCTTCATCTAGGCCCCACAGTGTTATTGGTTGTTAGGGTGACCTCAGCCAGGACCCACAATGTCACTGGTTCCTAGGGCCCTCTTGTTCATTTCCCACAGTGTCTTTGATTGCTAAGGTGCCTTTGGTCAGGTCCCACAGTGTCATTAGTTGCTAAGGCACTCTAGGCCAGGCTCCATAGTGGCATTGGTTGCTAGGGTGCCCCCAGGGAGACTCCACAGTGGCACTGGTTGCTGTGCTGATGGCCTAGCAACCAAAGTGTGTGTGTGTGTGTGTGTGTGTGTGTGTGTGTGTTTGTGTGTGTGTGTTTTTGTGTGTGTGTGTGTTTGTGTGTGTTTGTGTGTGTTTGTGTGTGTGTGTGTGTTTGTGTGTGTGTGTTTGTGTGTGTGTGTGTTTGTGTGTGTGTGTTTGTGTGTGTGTGTGTGTGTGTTTGTGTGTGTTTGTGTGTGTGTGTGTGTGTGTGTGTTTGTGTGTGTGTTTGTGTGTGTGTGTGTGTTTGTGTGTGTGTGTGTGTTTGTGTGTGTTTGTGTGTGTGTGTGTGTGTGTGTGTGTTTGTGTGTGTGTGGGTGTGTTTGTGTGTGTGTGTGTGTGTGTGTGTGTGTGTGCGGGGGTCCAATTTACTCATTTTCATTTGCATGGAGGAATATTCCTTCTTCACTGCCACTTCTTCACGTGTTGTAATTTTTTCTCATTCAAAGTTTCTCCTTACAAAGGAATATTGTCGCAATGTGACAACAATAATGTTGGATTGACCACTTGAAATGACGTAACTTATGCTACCTAGTGCGCTTGTATCTTTGCTTGACTATCTACAATGTTACTCAAATTTCTGGGTATCGAAGAATCTGTTCAATCACCGATCTTTTGTAGGGACAGCCGGGCAAGTGACCATGCTCAAAGGTTTACCCGCAGACCCGTGCACAGGATCAGGGCCATGTGGGCATCCACGCAGGTGCACTAATGCTGCGCACAGGTCTGTGGACTGCCCCTTGCCCATGTGCAGATCTTCAGACATGATCACCTACATGGCTTTCCTGACACCATTACAAAGTTTGACTTTTATTATATTCTGTATGAAGTTCTTATATAGTTTTTTCCCTTTTGTACCAGAAAAACTAATAAAAACTATTGAAACAAAAAAAAAAAATACAATTTAGAGTGAAGGTACGTGTTGCGGTAAAATAACCCAGGTGACAGATCAATAACGGCAAACAAATTATCCATTGCACTGCAATTTTCTGACTGCTTGGCGGATGTTTCCTTATCTTTGGTTTTGCATAGTAGGATATGTGGATGTACACAGTACTCGTTCAAAGTAAATAAAAAAGAAATAAATAAATACATATAATATAATAATAAAAAAATGAATAATTCAATAAATAAATTAATATATATACAGTGCTGTATATATATACAGTTGTGCTAATAAGTTTACATACCCTGGCAGAATTTATGATTTCTTGGCCATTTTTCAGAGACTATGAATGATAAGACAAAAACATTTCTATCACTCATGGTTGGTGTTTGGCTGAAGCCATTTATTATCAATCAACTGTGTTTACTCTTTTTAAATGATAATGACAACAGAAACGACCCAAATGACCCTGATCAAAAGTTTACATACCCCAGTTCTTAATACCGTGCATTGCCCCCTTTATCATCAATGACAGCTTGAAGTCTTTTGTGGTATTTGTGGATGAGGCTCTTTATCTTCTCAGATGGTAAAGCTGCCCATTCCTCTTGGCAAAAAGCCTCAAGTTCCCGGAAATTCTTGGGTTGTCTTGCATGAACTGCATGTTTGAGATCTCCCCAGAGGGGCTCAATGATATTGAGGTCAGGAGACTGAGATGGCCACTCCAGAACCTTCACTTTATTCTGCTGTAGCCAATGACAGGTTGACTTGGCCTTGTGTTATGGATCATTGTCATGTTGGACGTCCCATGCATAGCTTCCTGGCTGATGAATGCAAATGTTCCTCCAGTATTTTTTGATAACTGCATTCATCTTGCCATCAATTTTGACCAATTTTCCTGATCATTTGTAGCTCACACATCCCCAAAACATCAGCGATCCACCTCCATGTTTCACAGGTCTTGTTGACTTCTCTTGAAATGTAACGTTCATGGTTGGGGGGCCAAAAAGCTCAATTTTGGTCTCACCACTCCAAATGACTTTGTGCCAGAAGGTTTGAGTCTTGTCTCTGTGCTGTTTGGCGTATTGTAAGCGAGATACTTTGTGGCATTTGCGTAGTAATGGCTTTCTTCTCGCGACTCGACCATGCAGCCCATCTTTCTTCAAGTGCATCTTGAAACAGCCACACCACATGTTTTCAGAGAGTCCTGAAGTTATTTGTGGGTTTTTCTTTGCATCCCAAACAATTTTCCTGGCAGTTGTGGCTGACATTTTAGTTGGTCTACCTGACCGTGGTTTGGTTTCAACAGAACCCCTCATTTTCCACTTCTTGATTAGAGTTTGAACACTGCTGATTGGCATTCTCAAATCCTTGTATATCTTTTTATATCCCTTTCCTGTTTTATACAGTTCAACTACCTTTTCCCGCAGATCCTTTGACAATCCTTTTGCTTTCCCCATGACTCAGAAACCAGTGCAGCACTGGATGAAAGATGCAAGGCTCTGTCAGGAGTCCAGAAACTCATTGACCTTTTATACACACACACACTAATTACAAGAAAACAGATCACGGGTGAGGATAGTTACCTTTAATAGACATTCAAACCCCTTTGTGTCAACTTGTGTGCATGTTATCAGGCCAAAATCACCAGGGTATGTAAACTTTTGATCAGGGTCATTTGGGTAGTTTCTGCTGTCATTATGCTTTAAAAAAAGTAAACACCGTTGATAGATAATAAATGGCGTCAGCCAAACACCAACCATGAGTGAAAGAAAAGTTCTTGTTTTTTCATTCATATTCTCTGAAAAATGGCCAAGAAATCATAAATTCTGCCAGGGTATGTAGACTTATGAGCACAACTGTATATATTTAAAACAATTGTAGCGGTACCTCCGAAGGAGCTGCTAATTTATTTGACCCGGGCCTCCCTCTGATTATCCTGCAGCCAGTCACAATGAATTTCCACACTGCCAGGTGCACACACACAATCCTCCTTGTTACTCCAATGGCCAGTCTAGTGGATGAATGTTGATGCTTTATTGTAGAACTTGGATAGGAGAAGGGAATGGATGGGATAGTCCAAGTTAACTAACTCCAAGCGAGGACAACTTCTCCCTATCTCTGTACAGCAGACTGTTAGTGGCACTACATAGCAGACTGATCCCAGTGACACACTTAAAGCGGAGTTCCACACTGTTTTGTGTTTATTAAAAGTCAGCAGCTACAAAAAGTGTAGCTGTTGACTTTTAATAAACAGTAACTTGCCTGTCTCCCGGTCAAGCAACGGCTGCTCCCGAAGCCTCGCTCGTCTCCCGGCTCCTCCCGACGGCCCCGCCATTCCTAGTGTGGGCACCCGGCCCGGCTTCGCAGCCGTGCACCCACTGCGCATGCGCAAGTCGCGCTGCGCATCCCTAGTGGCCAGGCAATCTTCTGTGACCTGTGACGTGTCCCAGAAGATTGCCAGGAGGGAAGGGCCACCTAGGCGACTCTTCCGCTCCTCCTAGGCGGCCTCCTCTCCTCCTAGGCAGCCCAGAGGCGGAAGGTGGAAGAGGGACAGGAAGTCCCTCTGAAACCTGGGGACACACTCCCCCCCAAAAAAATGACATGCCAAATGTGGCATGTAAGGGGGTGAGGAGTGCTTAAAGCGGAAGTTCCATTTTTGGGTGGAACTCCGCTTTAACAAACTGATCTCAGTGAAACAAGTCCCTTTTTAAGCAGTAGAGGACAGGCCGGACTTTGTTTCTTCAAGACACTCGCCAGTGTCTCCTTTCTAGCTCACACACCCAGTTAGCTGACTAAGAGGAGCAGGAGGGGAATTCTTGCAACTCGGTCTCAGGCATCCCTTCACGGGTCTGTACTCACTCCATGTCCCGGGACAGCGGGTAGCCTCCTTCCAACTTCCTAGCGACACTTTGCCACTGTGATAACAGAAAAGATCAGAGGACGTCCCCCTCTGCCAGCTTTAAAGGAACTCTGGGCTGTTGCTTCAGCAACTTCAACTAGGCCTCGACCAGGCCCAGCATCTGGCAGGCCTCAAGCCTAGCAACCAGGAGCTGATCACACACCTCCACCCCTGAGGTCTGGGTGGGCAGGAACTCCTGACCTTGAGCCCATGTGCTCCTTTTATATGGATACAGTCGCCCAAAATACAGTGGGGCACCTCCCCTGGTAATTGGTCAGAACTCTATCCACATACACCTGCTGTCCCTGGCTGACTTTTCCTCCCACTGTCCAATAGCAACCCATACTACTGGACAGTGTACCACATGAATCAGCAGCAGAGAGCACTGAGCAGACCTTACTCAAATCAAAGCTCTCTGATAAGCAGACAGCATCTAAATTTACCTATCTGCTCTCCTGCCAAGCAGAGAAAGCCAAAAACGATATACACTCACTAACACCCAAACTAGGAGGGCGCTACACAATAAATAGATAAATATATAAAAAAAATAACTACAATATAAATAAGAAAAGGAAAACAAGAAAGAAAACAAACGCAGCCGTGTCATCTAAGGACCGGTGAGCTGCAATATATGACAATTCTCTTTTTGGATTTAGATACAATTGATAAAAAACATAGATACCTATGCAAAGAAAAAAAAGTCATAAATAAATACATAATAATAAAAAGAAAATCAATAAAAAAGTAAACAAATGCAGCCACCACATCTAAGTACTGGTAAGCTGCAATATATGACATTTTTATATTAGGTTTAGATATACCGTATTTAGCAGTACATAACACACACTTTTTCCCCCTGAAAATAGGGGGTAACTGGCGTGTGCATGTTATATGCCGATATTTACCTGGCTGCCTCGGAGGGGAAGGAGGGGACAGAGCCAGGATCTCCTTTGTTCTCGGCGCTCACAGTCACACACAGTCCCACCTCCTGGACCGTCTCCTAGGATAGACGTCACATGTCCCGGCACTGGACCAGTGTTCTGTCTATCATAGGAGCCGGTCCAAGAGACTGGACTGGTGAAGCTTCATTGATGGGCAATGACAAGGCTGTGGATGGGCACAGGTTAGGCTGCATTGGTGGGCAAGGGTGAGGCTGCAGATGGGCACTGATCAGGCTGTAATGATGGGCAATGGCGAGGTTACATATGGGCACTGATCAGGCTGCAAGGGTGAGGCTGCAGATGGGCAATGATCAGGCTGCAATGGCAAGGCTGCAGATGGGCACTGATTAGGCTGCAATGGTGAGGCTGCATATGGGCACTGATTAGGCTGCAATGGCGAGGCTGCAAATGGGCACTGATCAGGCTGAACTGGTGAGGCTGCAGATGGGCACTGATCAGGCTGCATTGATGGGCAATGGTGAGGCTGCATATGGGCACTGATCAGGCTGCAAAGGTGAGGCTGCAGATGGGCACTGATAAGGCTGCATTGATGGGCAATGGTGAAGCTGCAGATGGGCACTGATCAGGCTGCATTAATGGGCAATGGTGAGGCTGAAAATGGGCACGGATCAGGCTGCAATGGTGAGGCTGCAGACTGGCACTGATCGGGCTGTATTGATGGGCAATCATGAGGCTGAAGATGGGCACTGATCAGGCTGCAATGGTGAGGCTGCAGATGGGCACTGATCAGGCTGCATTAATGGGCAATGGTGAGGCTGCAGATTGGCACTGATCAGGCTGCAATGGTGAACCTGCAAATGGGCACTGATCAGGCTGCATTAATGGGCAATGGTGAGGCTGCAGATGGGCACTGATCAGGCTGTAATGATGGGCAATGGCGAGGTTACATATGGGCACTGATCAGGCTGCAAGGGTGAGGCTGCAGATGGGCACTGATCAGGCTGCAATGGCAAGGCTGCAGATGGGCACTGATTAGGCTGCAATGGTGAAGCTGCATATGGGCACTGATGAGGCTGCAATGGCGAGGCTGCAAATGGGCACTGATCAGGCTGAACTGGTGAGGCTGCAGATGGGCACTGATCAGGCTGCATTGATGGGCAATGGTGAGGCTGCATATGGGCACTGATCAGGCTGCAAAGGCGAGGCTGCAGATGGGCACTGATAAGGCTGCATTGATGGGCAATGGTTAAGCTGCAGATGGGCACTGATCAGGCTGCATTAATGGGCAATGGTGAGGCTGAAAATGGGCACAGATCAGGCTGCAATGGTGAGGCTGCAGACTGGCACTGATCAGGCTGCATTGATGGGCAATCGTGAGGCTGAAGATGGGCACTGATCAGGCTGCAATGGTGAGGCTGCAGATGGGCACTGATCAGGCTGCATTAATGGGCAATGGTGAGGCTGCAGATTGGCACTGATCAGGCTGCAATGGTGAACCTGCAAATGGGCACTGATCAGGCTGCATTAATGGGCAATGGTGAGGCTGCAGATGGGCACTGATCAGATTGCATTGATAGGCAATAGTGAGGCTGCATATGGGCACTTATCAGGCTACATTGATGGGCAATGGTGAGGCTGCATTGATGGGCACTGGTGAGGCTGCAGATGGGCACTGATCAGGCTGCATTGATGGGCAATGGTGGGTCTGCATTGATGGGCACTGATCAGGCTGCATCAATGGACAATAGTGAGGCTGCAGATGGGCACTGATCAGGCTGCATTAATGGGCAATTGTGGGTCTGCATTGATGGGCACTGGAGAGGCTGCAGATGGGCACTGATAAGGCTGCATTGATGGGCAATTGTGGGTCTGCATTGATGGGCACTGGTGAGGCTGCAGATGGGCACTGATAAGGCTGCGTTGATGGGCAATGGTGAGGCCGCAGATGGGCACTGATCAGGCTGCATTGATGGGCAATTGTGGGTCTGCATTGATGGGTACTGGTGAGGCTGAAGATGGGCACTGATAAGGCTGCATTGATGGGCAATGGTGAGGCTGCATTGATGGGCACTACTGAGGCTGCAGATGGGCACTGATCAGGCTGCAATGGTGAGGATGCATTGTTGGGCACTGGTGAGGCTTTAGAAGGAAACTGATAAGACTGCATTGATAGGCACTGACCCTTATTTTGCTTCAAATTTCTTTATTTAAATTTACGTTTTCTTTCCTGAAACTCCCCTCTTAAAATCAGGGTGCGTGTTATAGCCGGATAATATGGTACTTAAAAAAAATACAATTTCAAGTCAACGGTATGTGCTGTTGTAAAATGATCCTCATAACATATCAACATCGACAAACAAATTATACACTGAACTGCATGCCCAGAATGCTTGAAATTACTTTTTTTTATTGTGGGCTTAGATACAGTTTAAAAAAAAAAATACAATTTCGAGTCAATGGTATGTGTTACACTGAAATGCCCCGCAGAATAGATCAACACCAACAAACAAATTATTCATTGAATTTAAGTTTTCAAATATACACAGTACTTGTGCAGAGAAAATATTTAATTTAAATAATAATAACAATAATTATTATTATCATCATTATAATATCAATAATAGTAAATTAAAACTAATGATGGTAAGCTGCAATATATGACGCTTTTGCTTTTGGGTTTAGATACATTTAAAAAAAGATACTTTTTCAAGTCCATGATATGCAATAAAATTATCCTCATAATAGACAAAACAAACAGATCAATCATTGAACTGCAATCCTCAGACCGCTTGAAGGATTTGTTTTTGCATCTCTGGTTATAGGATAATTGGATTGTGCAAAGAAATAAATCAAAGGTAATAACTAAATCATAATAAATAATATATTTATATATATATATATATACATATATATATATATATATATATATATATATATATATATATATAAGAAAATCAAATAAATAAATAAATAAATAAAAAATAAAAAAATACAATATTAATAAAAAAAATAAAATGAAAAAAAAAGAAAAGAAAAGAAAACGATTTCAGCCGCCCCACTGAAGGATTGGTAAGGTGTATTATATGACATGTATTATATGACATCTTTGTTTTGAGATTTAGATGTATTAAAAAATACAATTTCGAGACAATGGCATGTGCTGCAGAAAAAATGACAATGATAACAGGCGAATGTACAGGGTGGGCCATTTATATGGATAGATTAGATTAGATTAGATTCAACTTTATTGTCATTACACATGTACAAGTACAATGCAACGAAATGCAGTTTAGGTCTAACCAGAAGTGCAATAGTAACAAAAGCAGGATATACAGTTTTGCATAATATTGGTAAATGGATATGTACATTAGCAAAAATTAAGAGATGGTAATGCAAGTTATTACATATTAATGTTAATATTAATGGTAGTGCAAGTTATTACATGTTTATAAAGTGCAGTAGTGACTGTAGGGGTGCAAATAAGCAGTTGATGAATTAGTCCCATAATTTATGTACAGTGGTGTAAATGATATCCGGGGAGGGAGGGGGTTCAGAAGGATCAGCGGGGTGCAGAATTCAATAAAGAGACAGCTCTGGGGAAAAAGCTGTTCTTCAGTCTATTAGTCCTAGTTTTGAGGCACCTGAAGCGCCTCCCGGAGGGCAAGAGAGAAAACAGTCTGTGGGCAGGATGAGAGAAGTCCTTGTAGATGTTACGAGCTCGACGCAGGCGGCGTTTCTTCTGGACGTCCTCCATAGTCCCCGTGATGCGCTGGGCAGTTTTCACCACCCGCTGTAGTGCCTTGCGCTCTGCAACAGAACAGCTCCCATACCAGACTGTGACACATTTGGTCAGGATGCTTTCTATTGCACCGCGATAGAAGTTCACCAGAATATCCGAGGACAGCCGATTCTTCTTCAGTGTCCTCAAGAAGAAGAGGCGCTGGTGGGCCTTCTTAACTGCGCTGGAGGTGTTCATAGTCCAGGACAGGTCCTCTGAAATGTGGGTCCCTAGGAACTTGTAACTGGAGACACGATCAACAGCCATTCCATTGATCTGGATGCTTGTATGCGTGCCTCTTGACTCTCTTCTGAAGTCCACAATGAGCTCCTTTGTCTTGGAGGTGTTAAGGAGCAGGTTGCTGTCATTGCACCATGTGGCCAGGTGCTGAATCTCCTCCCTGTAGTCCGTCTCATCATTGTTACTGATGAGACCAATCACCGTAGTGTCATCGGCAAACTTGATTATGGTGTTCGATCTGTTCACAGGCTTGCAGTCAGAGGTGAAGAGGGAGTAGAGGAAGGGGCTCAGCACACAGCCCTGTGGTACGCCAGTGTTGATTATGGTGGTGTTTGAAAAAATGGAGCCGGATTGGACTTGCTGGGGTCTGTTGGTCAGGAAGTCCATAATCCAATTGCAGAGGGAGGTGTTGATGCCCAGGTCTGCAAGTTTAACTATTAGCTTGGATGGTATGACCGTGTTGAAAGCTGAGCTAAAGTGTTCTTATTGTCCAGATGTGTTAGCACAGAGTGCAGTGCCATGGAAATGGCATCCTCTGTGCTCCTATTGCTGTGGTAGGCAAACTGGTGAGAGTCCAGGGTGGATGGCAGAGAGTCCTTCAGGTGTGCCAGGACCAGCCGCTCAAAACACTTCATGACAATAGGTGTCAGAGCTACAGGGCGGTAGTCGTTCAGACACTTTGGGGCGGAGTGTTTTGGCAAAGGCATGATGCAGGTGCTTTTAAAACATGTTGGTACAGCTGCTTGGGCAAGAGACAGGTTGAAAATGTCAGTGAAAACCCCAGCGAGCTGCTCAGCACATGCCTTGAGTACCCGACCAGGGATGTTGTCTGGTCCAGCAGCCTTGTGCGCACTGATCCGGCTCTTAGTGCAGCAGACGTCTGTGGTGGAGAGTGTGATTGGTGGATGGTCAGGTGAAGTTTTGAGCTTGATAGTGTTTGATGTATTGTCCCTCTCAAAACGTGCATAAAAGTCATTAAGCTCGTTTAAGAAGCGGACATCCATATTCACAGAAGTGGAACGGGTAGATTTGTAGTCACTGATGGCCTGGATGCCCTGCCACATGCGTCGAGGGTCGGAGTTGGAGAAGTGCTCCTCTATCTTTAGCTTGTAGCAGTGCTTGGCCTCTTTGATGCCCCTCTTCAGGTTAGCTCTGGATGTGCTGTAGGCCTGTGCATCTCCTGATCTGAAAGCAGTATTGCGTGCCTTCAACAGGAGGCGCACCTCCCTGTTCATCCATGGCCTCGGATTTGGGTATGTGGTAATCTGCTTCCAAGTAGTGACACTGTCTATAGTGGAGTGGATGTAATTCAATACAGAAGAGGTGTAGCGGTCAATATCAATGTGAGAGCCACTGGTGGCCTGAGAAGCAAATTAACTCCAGTCCGTGTGTAAAAACCTTTCCTGGAGTGTAAAATCTACCCCCGCAGGCCACACTTTGATGGTCCTTACTGATGGCTTCACACGATTGATGAGGGGTGCATATTTGGGGGTGAGAAACAAAGAAAGGTGATCCGATTGTCCTAGGTGGGGGAGGGGGGTTGCAACGTAGGCTCCAGCCATGTTT
>BLSH010024049.1:800719-823378 GCA_018402905.1 Glandirana rugosa
TAAATTTTTGTGTCTCGTGGTGTTAAGTGACCCCACGTGAGATGGCATGTACGTAAATCCACGGAAACGTACTTACCGTGACGTTACGTTGGCAAGATCTCGTCCGTAAAACGGTACGTAACACCCCTATACACAATTCTACGTCCAAAATCGTGTATAACGGTGTTGTTTTTACACACATCCGGGAATCACAGGTAAACACCACGTAAATAACGTGAATCTACGTGTAATCCCGTGCACACAACGAAATTCCGTCAGGTAAATCATACTTACTCGACTGACGAATGGTGTTGACTACTATTTTCAATGTCATAGAGTGTTTTCACTCGTGTGGGGAGTGTAAAAACACTTATAAAATAAGATAGAAAAGTACACTGTTGTGACTTCTTTACTGTGAAACGATGTTACATTTCATCACCTCACTACTTTACATTGTAGCAAAGTGTCATTTCTTCAGTGTTGTCACATGAAAAGATAGAATAAAATATTCACAAAAATGTGAGGGGTGTGCTCACTTTTGTGAGATACTGTAACTTTTATCATCAGTTGTGGTAAGCAGTCAGCTCATTCATACTAAATGGACTGCCTTAAAGCAACACACGTGCCCTAATGTGCATCTAAGTGCAATAAATGCACCACAAATGGACACTAAGGGCCTACACACATTTTTGTTGTGGCAATATGTGCTAAAACCTGCATCTTAACACATATCCCCACAATGCATGGCAAAATGCCTGCTCTAGAACGGTTGCATTGCAGTGCCATTCATGCAAAGGCACCTAAATGCATGTACGGTAGAGTGCACCCCAGTGAATTGTGGTGCTCTGTGTTTTTAAATAAGGGTCACGCACATTTTTTTGTGGTTGTGTTGGCATCCCATTCATCCCTTAACACAATGTATGTTAACACACTGCAGTGGAGCACTTTGTGGGCCCTTATGGGCCTTCAGATATTTCCCATCTACATGTATTCCCTCCAGCTCCAGGGTTTGCTTTGGACCATACGATGGACAAGTTTTCAAGCTGTTCTAATTTTTATGAATGGGACCCAGAAAGGATGAGCAAGCAGGTGTTGATAAACCATTGGGGCCCCTGATTTGAATGAAGTCTTCACCTTCACTGAAAGGGAACATTTCCGGCTCGGTGGTCCTTTAATGCTTGACTCCAAGCCAACAGTGTTAAAGGACCATTGAACGCAGCTGCTGGTGTGCTGTATGATGACAGCGGTGCCGATGTACTGTTTACTTTGATTTTTTTTTAAGGACTTTTTTGAAATTCAGCTGAAGAAAACAGCCCACACACCGATGATGTCTTAGAAATCCAAGGCTGATCTCCATGATTAAGTCCTGTCATGGGTGAAAGGCATTGGAGGTGTGGCTAGAAGTGGAAGGCTTGCAGTGTGTGCTGGAAGCTACTTGTTTGCGTAGTAAAACCAATTTGGTTTCTAAGACAACATCGTTGTGCAGACCGTTTTCTTGAATTGAAGTGAAGGGTGGGCTCCTGGGCTTCAGCACTCAGCTGGTCTGTGAGATTGAGGGGGATAAAGGTAGTTTTGGTAGTGGTAAGATATGCTGTGAGTTTCTCTTGACTGCACAGGTCAATAGAGGTGGGCTTCAGAACCCAATTGGTCCGCGAGATTGAGGTGGCTTATGGTGGCTGGAGATTTTAATTCGGTAGCAGACCCCCTTGAAGACAGGTTAGCAGACAACCATTGCAATAGCATTAATCGATCAGAGGTATTAACCTCTCTGGCTCAGTGGGCAAACAGCCTTCACCTTGCGGATTTCTGGAGATTAACCAATCCCGAAAGCAGAGGTTTCACTTTCTTTTTCCACTCGCACTATTCCCTATCCCTTCTGCTCACCAACGCCACTGACCCACAAATACACGATATCGCAATTTCGGATCACGCCCCAATATCGGTTCAGTTGACAGACCTGACTCCCCAGAACACTTCAAGAATCTGGAGGTTTCCTTCCTATCTTGCCAACGACCAAACACTTAAGCAGATATTTGCAGATACCTGGTCTGATTTTTCCAACACCAATGCAGAACACATTTCCAACCCAAAGACAGGAAAATCAGTTGTTCGAGGCAGGATTCAATCCTATGCTTCTGGGTACAATAAGAAAGTTCACCATGAATACCACAAAGCAAGGTTGCTACGGGTGGCCCAAGCCAATCATGCCAAAGATAACTGCCACACTCATAGAGAGGCCTGGCAAAAGGCCAACGACTGCTTTGATCTCTGGGCAGGGACACAGGAGAAAATCCAGCAATCTCTCCAAGATTATAGGTACCACAAATACGGAAAATAATCCGGGGAAACTCCTTGCACGCCTCTGCAAAGGCCAACTAACACCCACACATATAGCGGCGCTCAGAGACAAATCGGGCAACATACAAACGTTCCCTAAACAAATAAACCGCGTGCTTGAGGAATTTTACAAATCGCTATACCAGGAAGACCTGATAAATGAAGAGAAAGCCTCTTCTTCTCTACATTAGGTCACTCTACCTAGTATGTCTAGAACCTAAACTGACTAACGGAGGTGACTGCTCAGGCATATCTTCACAGGTGCCATTTCAAAGCTAGTGAACCCCAATAAATGGTAGTGTCCACCGGACACAGGCATCTTGTGCGGATTACATGCTTATACTTTGGTTTCCAGATAGCGTGCCTAACGGAGGTGGCTGCCCAGGTATAACTTTACAAGTGCTAGTCCAAAGCTGGTGATTCCCAATAACTGGTCAGAACGCCAGCATCTTGTGCAGATTACATGCTAAAACTTGAGTTCCCGGGTCCAAAATGCTGTGGTGTTTCTTGGTTCTCAAGCTCCCGCCGGACTTCTTCTCAAACCGGACCTTCCCCCTATTCATCATGGTATCATACCAGATGGAAGGCCGGTCCAAGACCAAAAGGCCTGGTAACTGAGGTGCTAATAGTTAACCATTTCCCCAGCGTGGGAAAGCCAACTACCTGACTAGTGCAGAAAACCTCACGTTGTAGGCAACCTGCCTACAGGCCCTTACAGTTCTTTTCTTTTAGGAAGCAGCCAAAGACTCAAGAAAGTTTTGTGCCATGCTGAGAAGGACCCTTGCTCTCTGTATAGAAACAGTGGTCTCTTGGCAGAGTAAAACCTATGGCTGAGTAACTCATGCCCCCAGCTGATTGGTGAGCTCTAGCATAGCAGGAGGCACGTGAGACCTCTGCAGAGAGACCACTGCTTCCACTTTGAGCAAGAGTCCTTATCTGCAGGATGCTGGCAAGGACAGGCTGTTCTACTTAGGGTTTGACTGCTTTCTAAATATGCCAACTGTGGTGTACATGGCTGAAAGTTTGGCTAGACTTTAAATCTGAGCTTTTACTATTGCTCAGTTGTACAGGCTCCTCTCATGTACTGAGATTGTGTAATCTAAATTACAATGTACACTGTTCGCTTCTCACAATGTGCATTAGAAGCTGCATCCTAACTGTCCCTGGCCCTCCTCTTCCATTCATTGGATTTCAGTTCTTTCCATCATGGAGGTAAAGCATAGGTGTAAACTTAATGGTGCCTCTCCAAACCAAGGTGTAAAGTGTCACGTCCCCTATGGTCGAAGTGACTAAGAGCGCACTGTGGAGGTTGTGGACCCAACGGCTGACTGCTGAGGGTCGATGGCTTAAAGAAGCAGCTACACAGGTTTGCAGCCACGGTTCTCGACAGGGAGTTAGAGCATAAGATTCCCCAGGGTGCAGAGTCTAAGAGCCAGCAGGTTTTCACCAGGGCCTCTGATGGTGAGAATAGACTTGGCTGCAGCTGATTCTAGGTCGTGACCCCTAGGGTATCTCCCAGCTCACACTCACGGCTGGCTCTGGTGGATGGAGAGGAAGCAGCAGTTCAGGACAACACGGAATAGTCAGAAAGGCCAAGCCAAAGGTTGGGGCAACAAGCAGACAGGGATGGTCAGGAGAACAAGCCAAGGCTGGTACACAGGAAAAAATGTACAGCACACAACAAGAATCACCCAGGGAAGCCTTCACGCAATTGTTGCTCGGCAAGGCTGGCTTGCAGTGCGCAGGGTTAAATAGTGTTTTCTGTTAGAGGCTGGGGTGGAGCCATGCTGAGAGAAGATTACTTAAACACACAGGTGTGACAGCATGGTCCCTAAAGCTGATACACAAACCAGAGTCAGGGCATGAAACATTACTGCAGATTCATGACATAAAGCCCTGCTGGTGCTCAGGATATTAGGGGTACCGGCGTGAGATATGGCTCATCCAATGAGGGCTGGAAATTGAAGCAAAAAACACAACTTGCCTAATCTGATCCTGGTTGTGATGTGTATGTGTGCCAGCCTAAGTCAGTGCTGCTCCACAAACCACGACTGACACATTTCGCCCCATCCGTTGGGGCTTAGTCCTAGAGCTCTATGATTAAGCTGAGATGGGCGTGGGAAACGCGTCAGTGCGTGATTTGTGGAGCAGCATTGACTGAGGCTACCACACATACACATCACAACCAGGATTGGGTTAGGTGAGCAGTGCTTTTTTTGTCCTTCAATAAAGTATAGATGTAATACACTTTAGCTTTAATGCATACTGAATTGTGCAGGTTTTTTTCTTTTTAATCTGCTTGGTTTATTGAAAAATAACTAATCCCTTGTTATAAGTTTCTTGATGATAAACTCGTTTGATACGCTACGTCTTTCATTCTCCTCAATAATTCATCTCTCTTTTTTCTGCTCTGAAGCACCGCTCAGTGTGACTGTCTTAATATGTACCTGGATAGTTAATTAGCGCTGTCACCCAACGGTAAGTCAGTCCTATGAGGAGAATGGAAATTGTACGTAAATGTCACATTAGATGTAAATTACACGTCTGCCTGACAGCTCGTCATCCATTATGTGCCTTGCGACTCTGCAGCTCTTCCGAACAGTTATTATTAGGGGGAGAGCGCCACGTGAGGAGTGAAGGGAGAGCGGGAGTGGGATTTTTTGTTCATTGTCTGTATCGCCAAGACCTGTGCGCTATACAGGAAGACAATAGGCAAAACCTAAAGGGAAGCTCCACTTTTAGCCAGAATTTCCTTTCTAAAAATCCCACACTCACAAGTTATTGGACATTTGTAAAAATCATTCAACCTTAATTTTCCCAGGACAAGTAGAGAGGGTGAATTTACACAGATGTCAATAAAAACCCGACAGATTCTAAAATGTCTCTACCCTATCAGAGAAAGGGCTTTAGATACACTGTGAAGCTGAAGGTTTACTCTATGTAATGCATGGGGGTTGCTAGGCCTGGCCATTATGTCCTAGGTCTACTTCTTGGTGTGTCTCATCTTCTTTTTGGTACCCCAACTCTCCTTCTTGGAGCGCCTGATCTTCTCCTTGGTGCCAGGTACTCCTTCTTTGTACTATTGGTCTTTTTTTTTTTCCTCCTTGGTGCCCCAGTTCTCCTTCTTGCTGCCCAGGTTCTCCTCCTTAGTGCTGAGATTCTCCTTGATGCCCTGGTTCTCCTTGATTGCCATGTTCTCCCTTTTGTGCTCCTGGTCTACTTTTTGCTCTCATCCTTGGTGCCCAGACCCACCCTTCCTGGTGCTTCCATTTTTCACCTAGGTGCCCTGGTTCATCTCTTTGTTGCCCAGGTTCTCCTCCTGGTAAATCTCCACAGACAGTAATAAAAGCCTGGCAGATGTTCTAAAATGTTCTTATTCTATGAAAAACAAAAAGATTTCTTTAGATACACTGGGATTCAGAAAGTTTACTCTGAGTCATATATGGGCACTCCTAGGCCCAGCCCCCATGCTCCGGGTCTACTCCTTGGTGGACTTGTTCTTGGTGCACAGATTCTCCTTTTTGGTGCCCAGGTTCTCCCCCTTGGTATTCATGGTCGTCTCCTTAATGTTCTGGTTCTCCTCCTTGATACTCCTATTTTCTCCTTGGTGTTCCGCTTCTGGCCCAAATTCTCCTTTTTTGTCCAGGTTCTCCTCCTTGGTGTTCTGGTTCTTCACCTTGGTGACAAGGTTCTCCTCCTCTGTGAACCTGGTTTACTACCTATTGTACAGGTTCTCCTCCTTGTTCTCCAGGTTCTTGTCCTCTGTGCTCCTTCTGGTCTTCTTGTTGCCCTGGTTCTCCTCCTTGGTACTCCTGGTTTTCTGCTTGCTGTTCTGGTTCTGCTGTTTGGTGCTCCTGTTTCTTTTTTCCTTGGCACTCTGGGTTCATCTCTTTTGTGCTCCAGCTGTGCTCCTTGGTGCCCAGGTTCTCCTCCTTGGTACTCCTGATCTTCTCCTTGGCACTCGTCCTTGGTGCCCAGGTCCTCCTCCCTGGTGCTTTTTTTTTCCACCTTGGTGCTCTGGTTCTTGTTGCTCAGGTTCTCCTCCTGGTTTTATCCTTGGAGTCCATGTTTTTCTCTTTTGTACTCCTAATGTCCTCCTCGATGCCTTGAGTCAGTGACGTTTGCACCCTGCTAAAATTATGAGGCCAAGGAGGGGCTTTTTTTTAGCAAAAGAACAGGTCAAGTATAGGTGAAAGGAGCTTTTGTAAACCTCAGGAGAAATTTCAAACCCAAACTAGTTTTATCTTTTTTTTATTGACTTAAAAGCATTTCACCTAAATGGTGAAACGTCAATGAAATCTATTCATTTTCATGGACCTCTTCACTACGTACTTCTCCTGCCCACCAGCTGTACTCCAATGATGTTCCAACCAACTGCTGCTGTGCTAACCCAAGTCCTACCAGCATTGTTCCCATGCCTTCTGTACTTCCTTCATCTTCTCCCATCCCCTAACCCCCTCTCTCCTCGCTGCACCTCCGATATCAACCCATCCTCTACCTTCTGTCCTCAGGGTCGCCATTTTCAGAAGCGGCTGTGGCCGTGGTGATTCACTGAATCAATCAATGGCTTCCTAGAGTCAGTTCTTTAATTCAGTTTACAAAAGCAAACAAGAAGATTACAGGGTTACACGGTTGTTAGAAAAACACGAGATAACGGCATTGGCCGATGTGCTCAGTGTAAGCGTGAAATATCCCTTTAATCGTATAATGGCAGGCGTACGATTTGTCATTTTCTAAATGCTCCCCCTCTGGGTTTCCTCTATGGAAAATCTCAGCTGGTTCTGTATGATTCTTGTCATCAGTGGAACAAAGTGCTAATTAAGTGGTAAATTGTTATTTTATGCCCGGGTTAGCACGTCACATTGATGTTTTAATGTTCGGCGCTGGAGTCAGGGCACTCAAATCAGGAAGGGGATTTGTCAGGACGCAGAACAGAGTTCAGCAATTAGAGGCATGTGAGTGAGGGAACTTTATAGCTATGTGGGAATTAGAGGCTGATAACACAGTATATAGTTTGTACGCCTTATACTAAAAATGCATAGCAATCTGCCTACCCAGTTTGCATGCACATTTGTTCTGTGCGAATTGGGCAAAAGCAAATGTTCTTTAGGTTAGTTTCTCTTCTAAACAAATGTTTTTTTTTTATTATGGGCAGTAATAAAATATTGGATTATGGCCACTAGATGGAGCAGAAGAGCAGAAAGAAATACAAATGATATTGTAATAAAGAGATACAAAGTAACATTTCTAAAGAACGCTAGAGGGAATTAGCAAATTAATGTAAAAAAAAAAAAAAAGACGTATGTACTGTAAGTCCTATGCTCCTCAGCTCCATTTAGAGGTTCCAAGTGTATGAAATGACTCAGTATAATGCAGAAGCTTTACTAAAGAAAATGCTTTTGCTACACATAAAAAAAGTTCAGTGATCCATTTTGGTTACCGTTAGCATAAAAGAAAAGTATGCCAGCGGTGGGGCTAGAAATCTAAAGCTTAGCTCCTGGAACACAGCTGAGTTCACTATTAAAATGCAAATGTGTGTCCCATGCTCCTCAGCTCCATCTAGTGGTTCCAATGCAGTGTTTTACTGACATAAGAACTCAACACAGGGATGGTGGGAGCCCCTCATAATGGGCACAGCAGGTGTACAGACCCAGGAACTTATCACAGGGATGGTGGGAACCCCTCATAATGGGCACAGTAGGTGTACAGACCCAGGAATTCAGCACAGGGATCGTGGGAACCCCTCATAATGGGCACAGTAGGTGTACAGACCCTGGAACTCAGGACAGGGATGGTGGGAACCCCTCACAATGGGCACAGCAGGTGTACAGATCCAGGAACTCAGCAAAGGGATGGTGGGAACCCCTCATAATGGGCACAGTAGGTGTACAGACCCAGGAACTCAGGACAGGGATGGTGGGAACCCCTCATAATGGGCACATCAGGTGTACAGATCCAGGAACTCAGCAAAGGGATGGTGGGAACCCCTCATAATGGGCACAGTAGATGTACAGACCCTGGAACTCAGCACAGGGATGGTGGGAACCCCTCATAATGGGCACAGCAGGTGTACAGATCGGGAACTCAGCACAGGGATGGTGGGAACCCCTCATAATGGGCACAGAAGGTGTACAGACCCAGGAACTCAGCACAGGGATGGTGGGAACCCCTCATAATGGGCACAGCAGGTGTACAGACCCGGGAACTAAGCACAGGGATGGTGGGAACCCCTCATAATGGGCACAGTAGGTGTGCAGACCGGGGAACTCAGCACAGGGATGGTGGAAACCCCTCATAATGGGCACAGCAGGTGTACAGATCGGGAACTCAGCACAGGGATAGCGGGAACCCCTCATAATGGGCACAGAAGGTGTACAGACCTGGGAACTCAGCATAGGGATGGTGGGAACCCCTCATAATGGACACATAAGGTGTACAGACCCAGGAACTCAGCACAGGGATGGTGGGAACCCCTCATAATGGACATGACAGATGTGCAGACCTGGGAACTCAGCATAGGGATGGTGGGAATCCCTCATAATGGGCACAGCAGATGTACAGACCTGGGAACTTAGCATGGGGATGTTGGGAACCCCTCATAATGGTCACAGCAGGTGTACAGACATGAGAACTCAGCAAAGGGATGGTGGGAATCCCTCATAATGGTCACAGCAGTTGTACAGACCCAGGAACTCAGCACAGGGATGGAGGAAACCCCTCAAAATGGGCACAGCAGGTGTACAGACCCAGGAACTCAGCACAAGGATGTTGGGAACCCCTCATAATGGTCACAGCAGGTGCACAGACCAAGGAACTCAGTACAGGGATGTTGGGAACCCCTCATAATGGGCACAGCAGATGTACAGACCTTGGAACTCAGCACAAGGATGTTGGGAACCCCTCATAATGGGCACAGCAGGTGCACAGACCCAGGAACTAAGTACAGGGATGTTGGGAACCCCTCATAATGGGCACAGCAGGTGTACAGACCTGGGAACTCAGCACAGGGATGGTGGGAACCCCTCATAATGGGCACAGTAGGTGTGCAGACCGGGGAACTCAGCACAGGGATGGTGGAAACCCCTCATAATGGGCACAGCAGGTGTACAGACCTGGGAACTCAGCACAGGGATGGTGGGAACCCCTCATAATGGTCACAGGTGTACAGACCCGAGAACTCTGCACAGGGATAGTGGGAACCCCTTACAATGGGCAAGGCAGGTGTAGAAGCCAGGGGGCTCAGCACATGGATGGTGGGAACCCCTCAAAATGGGCACAGCAGGTGTACAGACCCAGGAACTTAGCAGAGAGATCTCACTAATACAGTCCCCAAAAAAAAAAAAAAAAAAAAAAAGAAATTGTCAGGGTCACTGGAATGTCACTTTTGGGTGGTCTGACCCTTTGATTTTATAATTGGCTCGGACACAGCATTAAAATGTTCCTGAAATTGATGTTACAATTCTGCATGCTTCTCTAGTCTGAACTTTGAAAGGAAAACACTAACATTTAGCAGAGGCGCAGAGGCTGCCCTGGGATCCATAATAAATATTTTTCATCTAGATTCTCATTTCGGAGACAGAAAGAGGCATGAGGTTTATTCTGAAGCTGCGGGAGAGGAGATGGTGCGGGAAGAAGAAAGCGCGTTACTGAGAGCAGGATCATTAATAAGGACAGGCCATGTTTGGCTGGCGGTCTCCCCGCAGCGGTGCTGATAAGAAGAGAGCCTCACGGGCCCTGCGTCCCGAGACTCGGCGCATCCACCAAACTGACCTTGATGTACAACGAGGGGGAAAGATTCTGCTTTATCTTCAGATGTGAGTGAAGATAAAGAGCTGAATCTTCACTTCGTATCCTAAGTAAATCTTTGGCCTTTTCTAAATAAAGATTTGCTGGGAATGGGATTCACAGAGAGAATCATTTTATTCCACCGATTATTTATAATACATATTTTATTATACGTATAATAATCCGGCATGGGATATGTTCCTCCGGAGTCCGCCACATTTCAAGAATGCAGAGGAGCTAAAGTGGTTTTAGATAAAAACTCACTGGCTACTTTCTTAGGTCCACCTTGCTAGTGTCGGGTTGGACCCCCTTTTTGCCTTCAATCTTCATGGCATAGATTCTACAAGGTTCAACATTCTTCAGAGATTCTGGTCCATAGTGACATGATAACATCACGCAGTTGCTACAAATTTATCGGCTGCCCATCCATGATGCCAATCTCCTGTTCCACCACAGGTGCTCTATTGAATGGAGATCTGGTGAGTGTGGAGGCCATTGGAGTACAGTGACCTCATTGTCCAGTGATGAGAAGATTGGATGAGATGTGGTGAGTGTGGAGACCATTGGAGTACAGTGACCTCATTGTCCAGTGGTGAGATGATTGGATGACATGTGGTGAGCGTGGAGGCCATTGGAGTACAGTGACCTCATTGTCCAGTGGTGAGATGATTGGATGACATGTGGTGAGTGTGGAGGCCAATGGAGTACAGTGACCTCATTGTCCAGTGGTGAGATGATTGGATGACATGTGGTGAGTGTGGAGGCCATTGGAGTACAGTGACCTCATTGTCCAGTGGTGAGATGATTGAATGGAGATCTGGTGAGTGTGGAGGCCATTGGAGTACAGTGACCTCATTGTCCTTTGGTGAGATGATTGGATGGAGATCTGGTGAGTGTGGAGGCCATTGGAGTACAGTGACCTCATTGTCCAGTGATGAGAAGATTGGATGAGATGTGGTGAGTGTGAAGACCATTGGAGTACAGTGACCTCATTGTCCAGTGGTGAGATGATTGGATAAGATCTGGTGAGTGTGGAGGCCATTGGAGTACAGTGAGATCATTGTCTATTGGTGAGATGATTGGATGACATGTGGTGAGTGTGGAGGCCATTGGAGTACAGTGACCTCATTGTCTAGTGGTGAGATGATTGGATGGAGATGTGGTGAGTGTGGAGGCCATTGGAGTACAGTGACCTCATTGTCCAGTGGTGAGATGATTGAATGGAGATCTGGTCAGTGTGGAGGCCATTGGAGTACAGTGACCTCATTGTCCTTTGGTGAGATGATTGGATGGAGATCTGGTGAGTGTGGAGGCCATTGGAGTACAGTGACCTCATTGTCCAGTGGTGAGATGATTGGATGAGATGTGGTGAGTGTGGAGACCATTGGAGTACAGTGACCTCATTGTCCAGTGGTGAGATGATTGGATAAGATCTGGTGAGCGTGGAGGCCATTGGAGTACAGTGACCTCATTGTCTAGTGGTGAGATGATTGGATGACATGTGGTGAGTGTGGATGCCATTGGAGTACAGTGACCTCATTGTCTAGTGGTGAGATGATTGGAAGGAGATGTGGTGAGTGTGGAGGCCATTGGAGTACAGTGACCTCATTGTCCAGTGGTGAGATGATTGAATGGAGATGTGGTGAGTGTGGAGGCCATTGGAGTACAGTGACCTCATTGTCCTTTGGTGAGATGATTGGATGGAGATCTGGTGAGTGTGGAGGCCATTTGAGTACAGTGACCTCATTGTCCAGTGGTGAGATGATTGGATGAGATGTGGTGAGTGTGGAGGCCTTTGGAGTACAGTGACCCCATTGTCCAGTGGTGAGATGATTGGATGGAGATCTGGTGAGTGTGAAGGACATTGAAGTACAGTGACCTCATTGTCCAGTGGTGAGATGATTGGATGAGATGTGGTGAGTGTGGAGGCCATTGGAGTACAGTGACCTCATTGTCTAGTGGTGAGATGATTAGATGGAGATCTGGTGAGTGTGGAGGCCATTGGAGTACAGTGACCTTATTGTCCAGTGGTGAGATGATTGGATGAGATGTGGTGAGTGTGGAGACCATTGGAGTACAGTGACCTCATTGTCCAGTGGTAAGATGATTGGATAAGATCTGGTGAGTGTGGAGGCCATTGGAGTACAGTGAACTCATTGTCTAGTGGTGAGATGATTGGATGACATGTGGTGAGTGTGGAGGCCATTGGAGTACAGTGACCTCATTGTCTAGTGGTGAGATGATTGGATGGAGATGTGGTGAGTGTGGAGGCCATTGGAGTACAGTGACCTCATTGTCCAGTGGTGAGATGATTGGATGGAGATCTGGTGAGTGTGAAGGCCATTCGAGTACAGTGACCGCATTGTCCAGTGGTGAGATGATTGGATGGAGATCTGGTGAGTGTGGAGGTCATTGGAGTACAGTGACCTCATTGTCCTTTGGTGAGATGATTGGATGGAGATCTGGTGAGTGTGGAGGCCATTGGAGTACAGTGACCTCATTGTCCAGTGGTGAGATGATTGGATGGAGATCTGGTGAGTGTGGAGGCCATTTGAGTACAGTGACCTCATTGTCCAGTGGTGAGATGATTGGATGAGATGTGGTGAGTGTGGAGGCCGTTGGAGTACAGTGACCCCATTGTCCAGTGGTGAGATGATTGGATGGAGATCTGGTGAGTGTGAAGGACATTGAAGTACAGTGACCTCATTGTCCAGTGGTGAGATGATTGGATGAGATGTGGTGAGTGTGGAGGCCATTGGAGTACAGTGACCTCATTGTCCAGTGGTGAGATGATTGGATGAGAATGTGGTGAGTGTGGAGGCCATTGGAGTACAGTGACCTCATTGTCCAGTGGTGAGATGATTAGATGGAGATCTGGTGAGTGTGGAGGCCATTGGAGTGCAGGGACCTCATTGTCCAGTGGTGAGATGATTGGAGCTCTGTGACATGGTGCATTGTCCTGCTGGAAGGAGCCATCAGAAGATGGGGACACTGTAGTCATAAAGGGATAGACATGGTCAGCAATAATACTCAGGTAGGCCATGCTCAATTGGTACTAAGGAGCCCAAAGTGTGCCAAGAAAATACCCCCCCACACCATTACACCACCACCACCAGCCTGAACCGGTGATACAAGGCAGGATGGATCCATGCGCCAAATTCTGACCCCACCATCTGAATGTCGCAGCTGAAATCCAGACTCATCAGACCAGGCAACGTTTTTCCAATCTTCTATTGTCCAATTTTGGTGATCCTGTGCCAACTGTAGCCTCAGTTTCCTGTTCTTAGCTGACAGGAGTGGCACCCGGTGTGGTCTTCTGCTGCTGTAGCCCATCTGCCTCAAGGTTGGATGTGTTGTGCATTCAAAGATGGTATTCTGCATACCTTGGGTGTAACGAGTGGTTATTTGAGTTACTGTTGCCTTTCTATCACCTGGAACCAGTCTGCCCATTCTCCTCTGACATCAACAAGGCATTTTCCTCCACACAACTGCCGCTCACTGGATATTTTCTCTTTTTCTCACCATTCTCTGTAAACCTGAGAGATGGTTGGGAGTGAAAATCCCACAAATACTTAGACCGGCCCGTCTGGCACCAACAACCCCACCACTTTCAAAGTCACTGAAATCCCCTTTCTTCCCCATTCTGATGCTCGGTTTGAACTTCAGCAAGTTGTCTTCACCACGTCTAGATACCTAAGCATTGAATTGCTACCATGTGATTAGCTCATTAGTAATTTGTGTTACCAAGCAATTGACCGGGTGCACCTAATAAAGTGGCTGTTGAGTGTATGTGTGAAAGAGATCAACTCTGCAAAAAGTGTAGCTGCTGACTTGTAATCATCAGACACTCACCTGTCCCGCTGTCCAGCGATTCAGCGGCTCGATGCCTCGCTCCTCTGCATTATCAAGCCGCACTGCTCGTTGTGAATGGCCGGGCAATCTTCTGGGACCTATGACGTGTCCCAGAAGATTGCAGGGAGAGAGGGGGGAAGGTGGACTTCCTTCCGACTCAGCGCCGCCAGGAGAGGAAGTGGGAGCTGGGTACCTATGAAAACTAGGTACCACCACCCCCCCGCCCCCAAAAATAAAACGACATGCCAGGGAGTCTCCATTACTTACTACACTTTTGGGTGGAACTCTGCTTTAAGGGGATCTATTTAACCACTTCAGAAAATGGTTTAAATTTCCAGCGCGTTCTGAGGCTGTAACGTTTTGGGGTTTTTTGAAGCCGACGCCGCAAAACGCTCACTAACGCCAACCAACGCCATACCGGCGTTTACCGGCGGTTTTTGACGCCGACGTTTTTAGGTTGAAAAATAGCAGAGGGATGATTTTAAAAAAAGAAAACGCCTATTGACACAGACGCCTACTAACGCCGATGCATAACGCCGAAAACGCAGATTTTTTTTTCTTGACGTCGGGCCCGACATTTTGTTTATTTTTTTAAGAAACGTCCGTGTGTATGAGGCCTAAACAAAAAAAGAGCAAAGAAAAAAAAAAAAAAAAAACAATATTTCTTACTTTTTGCTAAAATACAAATCCAAAAAAAAATATATAAAAAAACATTTTTTTAATCAGTTTTGGCCGATTTATATTCTTCCTCATATTTTTGGGCGTTTATTGATTGGTTTGCGCAAAAGTTGCCGTGTTTTTATTGATTTATTTATTTTTTCACTAGTAATGGCGGCGATCTGAGATTTTTATAGGGACTGTGATATTGCGGCGGACATGTCGGACCATTTTGACACTTTTTTGGAACCATTGGCATTTATACAGCGATCAGTGCTATGAAAATGCACTGATTACTGTATAAATGTCACTGGCAGGGAAAGTGTTAACCTGCAGGGGGCACTCTAAGGGTTAACTGTGTTCCCTGTGTGTGTTACTAACTGTATGGGGGCTGGGCTGAGTGGGGGAGGAGAGAGATCGCGGCTCCCTTACACTGGGAGCCTGCAATCACATTCCATTCCCCTGTCAGAAGGGAGATTTGTGTGTTTACATACACGGACTTCCGTTCTGTCACTGCGGGGGGAGCGATCGCAGGTAGCCGGCGGAGATCGGCTCCGCCCTACCCGCTCCCTGGCTCTCCCGGAACACAATGAGAGCGCGAGCGCGTCTCTGGCGGCGCGTGCGCTCACCATCCGTGATCTTGCAGCCGCCGTCAGGTTCGATTTTGAACCACTTTGCCGCCGCCATGCGACGGCGGGCGGTCAGCAAGTGGTTAAAAAGAATATGCATAACAACTCACCCAATAAAAGTGCATGCACATTTTTGCTGTGTAAATAGAACACACACAAACAAAAATGTTGTTAGACTATGTATTTTACTGGTTGAATGTTTTTCATTGATTTATAACTAAAAATACCACATTTGGCCACTAGATGTCTCTAAGTGTCAAAAAGAAATTCCAAGAGAAGAAAATAGGGTGGGAGCACGGGATGCAGCTGGTGCTAGGTCCTATCCCAACGCGTTTCACCTTGTAAGGCTTCCTCAGGGGAGGCACAGGCAAAATTAGGGGTATGTGAACAGTTTGCCTGGGTGTTTATTCACTATGGCAATTTGGGGGCACCAATGTTGATCATATTATGCTGTGTTATTATCAGCCTGTGTGGGCATATTTTATCATGTATCAATAAAATGTGGTTTTAGATGAACATTTGTGTCTAGATCTATTTTTCCAGAGATGGGGTTTTCACCAACACCATCAAAGTTCCATTTCTTTTCTAGGAGCTCATCTGACCCCCCTTTTTTGTATTCTTTCACATATGAGGGATGGGGTGTCGGCTATAAGTATTAACCTTTGTCTTCTATTAAATATGTAATTGCCGAATTACCACGGATTTCCGAATTTCGGATTTCCGAATTTTCTAATTTCCGAATTTCCGAAGTCCGAATTTTTCGAATTTCCGAAAAAATAAAAAAGCAAAACAAACTAAAACGATAAAAAAACGAAATTTTCAGCCATGCACAAGTCTACTGATCGCTAGACATGTGCAATTTGTTTCGTTCCAAATTCATTTAACAAATCTAAAAAAAAAAATATTATTTAGGAAATATCCGAATTAACGAAAACCCATTTAATTAATCTTTCCGAATATTCGTAAATTCAAATATTTGAAAATAAGAGTGAAAATTCAAAAGAACGAAATTCCGAAAGCAGGAACGAAAATCCGAAAATTCCAAAACCCCAAAAAAATAACTAATAATAACTTAACTATTATTAACTATTAAATTGTAGGTATTGGAATTTCCTTTAAAATTTGGGTGTTAGTGAATGTAACGAATACGAATTTATCCGAAGTTAAGAATCATTCGAAATAACGAATGCCGTATCTAAACAAATGGAACGTAACAAATGAATAATAATAATAAATAACAATAATAATAATAACTTTTTATTTATTATTAATTCCTTCCGTTCCATTTGTTTAGATGCGGCATTCGTTATTTCGGATAATTCGTAACTTCGGATACATTTGTATTCGTTACCTTAACTAAAAGCCAAATTTGAAAGGAAATTCCAATACCTATAATTTAATAGTTAGTTATTATTAGTTAGTTAGATATTATTTATTTTTCGTTGTTTCAAATTTTTGGATTTTCTTTCTTATTTTCTGATTTTCAAATCTTCGGAATTCGCGAATTTACGAAATTACGAATATTCAAATTTACAAATGTGCGAATATACGAATTTATGAATTGCGATCATAACGAATGACACCCAAAAACGAAAAAAAAACCATGAATGAAACGAAAATAAACACATTTTTTGGCAGTGCACATGTCTACCATCCATTCATCTGCAGTGCAGCTGAGGCAACAGGGAAAGGAATTGATGAATCTGTGTCCTCAATTAATTTCTCTGTCTCAAAGGTGAGATGGCAGGAGTCTGTTTAGACCCCTGATATCTCACAAAAAAGACCCCTTCCCCCAACAGCATTGTAAAAAAAATGAATATAAAAAATAATTTTAAAAATGTAAAAAAATAAATTGTAAAAAAATGTTTTTAAACATTCTAAAAAATATATTTTTTTAAATTTTACAAAAATAATTTAAAAAAATAGTAAAAAAAATATTTTAAAAATGTAAGTGCTCATTCATATGGGTTCTCTGGCCCATACGGCGTGAATGAGTTGTTTTCCGGAGCCACCTGTTAGTCTATGAGGATGCAGCGGCTTTTCCTCCTCATGCTCATTCATGAGGGAGATGAGACTTCTTCATCCCATGTCCTCTTCCTCCTCCTCCTCTAGTCCCACCTCCTCCATCCCATGTCCTCCTCTTCTGAGGTAGAGGAGGACATGGGATGGAGCAGGTGGGACTAGAGGAGGAGAAGGAAGAGGACATGGAATGAAGAAAGAGGACTTGGGATGGAGGAGGTAAGACTAGAGGAGGAGGGGAAAGAAAACATGGGATGAAGAAGGAGGACATGGGATGGAGGAGGTAGGACTAGAGGAGGAGAAGGAAGAGGACATGGAATGAAGGAGGACATGGGATGGAGGAGGTAGGACTAGAGGAGGAGGAGAAAGAAAACATGGGATGAAGAAGGAGGTCATGGGATGGAGGAGGTAGGACTAGAGGAGGAGGAGAAAGAAAACATGGGATGAAGAAGGAGGACATGGGATGGAGGAGGTAGGACTAGAGGAGGAGGAGAAATAAAACATGGGATGGAGAAGGAGGACATGGGATGGAGGAGGTAGGACTAGAGGAGGAGGAGAAAGAAAACATAGGATGAAGAAGGAGGTCATGGGATGGAAGAGATGGGACTGAAGGAAGAGGAGGAGGAGGACGTAGGATGAAGAAGGAGGAGGACATGGGATGGAGGAGATGGGACTGAAGGAGGAGGAGGAGGACGTAGGATGGGATGGAGGAGGTAGGACTAGAGGAGGAGGAGAAAGAAAACATGGGATGAAGAAGGAGGACATGGGATGGAGGAGGTAGGACAAGAGGAGGAGGAGAAAGAAAACATGGGATGAAGAAGGAGGACATGGGATGGAGGAGATGGGACTGAAGGAAGAGGAGGAGGACGTAGGATGAAGAAGGAGGAGGACATGGGACTGAAGGAGGAGGACGTAGGATGAAGAAGGAGGAGGACATGAGATGGAGGAGATGGGACTGAAGGAAGAGGAGGAGGACGTAGGATGAAGAAGGAGGAGGACATGGGATGGAGGAGATGGGACTGAAGGAGGAGGAGGAGGACGTAGGATGAAGGAGAAGGACATGGGATGGAGGAGATGGGACTGAAGGAGGAGGAGGAGGACGAATGATGAAGAAGGAGGAGGACATGGGATGGAGGAGATGGGACTGAAGGAGCAAGAGGACATTGGATGGAGGAGATGGGATTGAAGTTGTAAGAGTAGTAAAAAAAAGTGGGTGCACTGAAGGACTCAGTGGGCAGGCCCTGTATGAGAATGATGGTGGCCAGGCCAGGAGGCCCTAAAGCTGTATAAGGGGCTCCAAAATTTCTGATGGCTGCTCTGGAGCTAACCATCAGCGGTTGCTAGGGATGCAACAGGTGCCAGAGCCTGCCTCGTCCTTAGCAATCATAGATAGCTGGAAACTGCCATATAAAAAAACTAGTGGATATGTAGATATGATATTTGGCTCCCATCAAACAGGCAAAAGAGCGCTCTTACCAACACCTAAATAGCCAAAGTTCGGTCTGAATCTGGGTTCAGATCAAACTGTTGGCTCATACCTAGTCTTTAAATGCTGACATCTTCTATGCCCAGAGGAGCCCGAAATGAGTTGTTTTTTTTCTTCTGAACTCTTGCCATAAGCAATAAAGATTTACTGGACCTCGGCCTGTGATGCTCTCATCCTTTCTACAAGCTTAAGACCACTCTGGTGACACCCAGGAATAATTCCCCAGGGATAACCTTGCAGGGATACCCCAGTTGACAGAGAGTTGCCTCTAAAATTTGGTTTTCAAGCCTCACCTTTTCTACTTTTGTATCCAGCGCTCCTCCAACACACCTTTAATTCACTGGTTTTCTTCTAATGAAGTGATGAGGAAGTCCCGGTGCAGTGAGGTGGCCCAACCTCCAGACCAGGGTCCCCTTCCTGATGAAAGTCGAAGGACAGACAGAGGCTCCCATTCTGCATTGCTGGCTGGATGGAGAATATAACTTCTCATCCTTCCTCATTCTACGTGCAGCACACGACTTGAATTACATCCCAGCTCCGCATCGGTGCACAGAGCTTCTGATGTCTCCCGTGTTTTCATTAAAATGTCCACCATGGAAATGATGATGAATGTCCCTCAATATTCCTGTCACTGCTCATTACTGAGGAAATGTATAGTTTATATGAAACCTGTTTGCCTGTCTTTTGTTTTCTACATAATTGGCCCTAGTATATGTGTGTATGTGAGATAGGGCTCTTAGATTGTAAGCTCCTTGAGGGTAGGGACTGATATGTAAAGTGCTGTGTAAATTGTTGGCGCTCTATAAATACCTGTAGGAAAATAAATGTAACCACTTCCTTACCAGAAGGCGGCTACAACGCCGCTCTCTCATGTCAGAGGTGTCATTCAGACAAAGCTGATCACAGATCGTGGTAGACGGCCAATCACAGTGGCCCTTTACCATTTGATCAGCTGTGTCCAATCACAGTGTACACAGAATTGTCCGTTATCGGCAGTACTTTCCTCACATGGTGTCACAGCGCGAGGAGAAGGGAGCTGGTAACCGGCAATCCCAACAGGGGACATGCACACAGATAATCAGTGCCATCAATGCTGCCCAGCAGTAGCCATCAGTGCCACCCATAAGTGCCATCAATGCTGCCCATCACTGCTGCCCATCAGTGCCATCAATGCTGCCCACCAGTAACCATCAGTGCCACCCATCAGTGCCTCTTCATCAGTGCCATTAATGCTGTCCATCACTGCTGCCCATCATTGCCATCAATGCTGCCCACTGGTAGCCATCAGTGCCACCCATCAGTGCCTCGTGCCATTAATGCTGTCCATCACTGCTGCCCATCAGTGCCATCAGTGCCTCTTCATCAGTGCCTCCTATCAGTGCCCCTTAGTGCTGATCAGTGCCGCCTATTAGTGCCTATCAGTCCCGCGCATCAGTGCAGCCTATATGTGCAGCATATCAGTGCTGCCTCATCAGCGCCTCCTCATTAGTGCCGCCTCATCAATGCCCATTAGTGCAGCCTATCAGTGCCCATCAGTGTCTATTAGTTCCACATATTAATGCAGCCTCCTTATCAATGCCCATCAGTGCTCATTAGTGCAGTATGTAAGTGCCCATCAGCGCCGCCTATCAGTCCCGCATATCAGCGCAGCCTCATCAGTGCTGTCTCATCAGTGCCCATCAGTGCCTATCAGTGCCCATCAGTACTGCCTATCCGTGTCTATTAGTGCACATATCAGTGCAGCCTGATCAGTGCCCATCAGTACTGCCTATCAGTGTCAATTAGTGCCGCATATCAGTGCAGCCTCATCAGTGCCGCCTCATCAGTGCCCATCAGTGCCGCCTATGAGCGTCTATCAGTGCCGCATATCAGTGCAGCCTCATCAGTGCCTCCTCATCAGTGCCCATCAGTGCCTTCGCATCAGTGCCCATTAGTGCAGCCTATCAGTGCCCATCAGCGCCGCCTATCAGTCCCGCATATTAGTGCAGCCTCATCAGTGCCCATCAGTACTGCCTATCAGTTTACATTAGTGCCGCATTTCAGTGCCGCCTCATCAGTGCCGCCTATCAGTGTCTATTAGTGCCGCATATCAGTGCAGCCTCATCAGGGCCACCTCATCAGTACCCATCAGTGCCCATCAGTGCAGCCTCATCAGCGCACATCAGTGAAGAAGAAAAAGGACTTATTGGGTAAAAATTTAGAAAGTAGTTTTTATTTTTCAAAATTTTCAATCTTTTTTTGTTTAGCAAAAAATAAAAAACCCAGCGGTGATTAAATACCACCAATGAAAGCTCTATCTGTGTAAAACAAAAAAGATAAAAAAAACATATGGGTACAGTGTGTTGCATGACTGCGCCATTGTCATTCAAAGTGCGACAGATCTGAAAGCTGAAAATTGGCCTGGGCAGGAAGCGGGTATAAGTGCCCACTGCCCAGTAAGTACAGGGTTAAAGGAGAAATCTGGGAGTAAAACAAAACCCCTTAAAGCAGAACTTTAGTTCACCTCTTAGGTGGCTCCGCCCCCCCTCAGATCCTGGGAGTGCTATTGGCACATCGTGCGCACGTGAAGGTTGCTTTACTGCACCTGCGCAAAGATAGGGATTGCTGAGAGGGGGGGAGTTGGGGCAACAAGACATGACCTTGAAAGTGAAGATCTGCTTTCTGACACTTTTTGTTTACATTTAAAAACCAGTGGTTTGCTGGAAAATTGCTTAGAACCCCCAAACATTATATATATATATTTTAGCAGAGGCCTTAGAGAATAAAATGGTGGGTATTGCAATTTTTTTTTTATGTCACAAGGAATTTGCGCAGCGTTTTTTAGAATGCAATTTCACGGGAAAAATACACTTGAATGAATTTTAATGCACACAAACACAATATAATACCCACTTATTTTGGTAAAATATAAAATACGGTGTTATTCTGAGTAAATAGATAGCAAACATGCCACACCTTAACATTGTGCACCCTTGTGGAATGACGCCAAACTCTGGTATTTATAAATCTCCATAGGTAACTTTTCATAAGCCTTTACAGGTTACCAGTTTAGAGTTACAGAGGAGGTCTGGTGCTAGAATTATTGCTCTCGCTCTGACATTCGCGACAATACCTCACATGTGTGGTCCAATCGCCGATTACATATGCGCGTGGGACCAACGCGTGCACTCGCTTTTGCATGTGAGCAAGGGGGTGCTTTAAAAATTTTTTTAGGGTTGCACTGATACCACTTTTTTTGCCACCGAGTACCGATACTTTACCATTGGTAGTCACCGATACCGTTATCGATACCTACCGCATATGAACAGTAGGTAGGGGGTTGGTTTGGGAGGTGCTCCTCTGCATCCCCTTTACATTACACAGTCCCCTGCACCTCTGGACCCCTTTAAATTACACAGTCCCCTGCACCTCTGGACCCCTTTACATTACACAGCCCCCTGCTCCTCTGCATCCCCTTTACTTTACACAACCCCCTGCACCTCTGGGCCCCTTTACATTACACAGCCCCCCGCACCTCTGGGCCCCTTTACATTACACAGCCCCCTGCACCTCTGGGCCCCTTTACATTACACAGCCCCCTGCATCTCTGCATCCCCTTTACATTACACACCCCCTGCTCCTCTGCATCCCCTTAACATTACACAACCCCCTGCATCTCTGCACTCCTTTACATTACACAGTCCCCTGCACCCCTTTACATTACACAGCCCCCTGCTCCTCTGCATCCCCTTAACATTACACAACCCCCTGCACCTCTGGACCCCTTTAAATTACACAGCCGCCTGCACCTCTGGGCCCCTTTACATTACACAGCCCCCTGCTCCTCTGGGCCCCTTTACATTACACAGCCCCCTGCTCCTCTGCATCCCATTTACATTACACAACCCCTGCATCTCTGGGCCCCTTTACATTACA
>BLSH010024049.1:830479-849717 GCA_018402905.1 Glandirana rugosa
GCCGGGTCACATTACAAGCCTTAGACGGCTCTATTTATATACGGTGCAACAAGACCGGACCGGTCAGTTCAACCTGCTTCTAGGCTTGGGTATTTTCCTGACCAGTTACTACATTCGCCCGCGACTCCCTCGAGTACCCGTGGTATAACGACATCTCCTCCTCTCATGTCAAGATGAAATTGGTGAACGGCTGGCGGTTGGCGTCCAACTGTCGCCGTTTCACCGAGCAATAGCGTTTAGCGGCAGTATGCTGCCGCCGACGCTATTGCGGTGACACTCCGCGCGGGCGCACGAGTGACACAAGCCCCTCCAAAAATGCACTGATTACTGTGTAAATGCCATTGGCAGTGAAGGGGTTAACCTGCAGGGGGCACGCTAAGGGTTAACTGTGTTCCCTGGGCGTGTTCTAACTGTATGGGGGACTGCCTAGCTGGGGAAGGGAAGGGAAGTGATCACAGCCTTCACGTAAAGGAAGGCTGTGATCACAGCCCTTCCCCCTCACACAGAGCGGAGGTCCGTGTTTACATACACGGACCTCCGCTCACTCGATCCGGGGGGGCCATCGCGGGTAGCCGGCGGCAATCGAAGCCGCCGCACCCGCTCCCTGGCCCTCCCCGAACACAGTGAGCACGCGGGCGCGCCTCACAGTGGCGTTATCGCAGCCGCCGTCGTATGACGGCGATTTGCGATAACGAGCCACTTTGCCGCTGTCAACCTGCGGTTGGCGGTCGGCAAGTGGTTAAAGTAGAACTGTACTCTCCTCCTCTACAGCAATATGGTGCCCATGAGCTCCCTCAGCGCCCGCTTACATCATTGACCAGTCCTTTTATGGGTTCGGATCTTCGTCCAACTTGACTGGCCAGGCCAGAACAACGTGGCATATATTTATCTCGGCAGATTCCGAACATTACACTGGGCCGTGTATGCGCAGCTCAGTGTACATAGCGAGCAAGCAGATTAAAATACTTTAATGCAGAATAGACACAGCATATGGGAAAACTTGGCTCCTTACTGATACCGGTTCTAAGGCACCAACCCTGCAGCATCAGCAGCAATGAACTCGTTTTAACCCCTTGAAAACCAATATGTTTATAAACGTACCCTGGTAAACAAGGGGTTAACGTGTATACAAAACCCTAACAATGAACATCTCTTCATATTGTCCAAAATGTCTTGGTATGCTGACGCCTTAAGAGTTCCCTTTACTAGAACTAAGGGACCAAGCCAAACCCCTCAAAGACAACCCCACACCATAATCCCCCCTCCACCAAATGATTTGGACCAGTGCAAAAAGCAAGGTCCATAAAGACATGGATGAGCGAGTTTGGGGTGAAGGAACTTGACTGGCCTGCACAGAGTCCTGACCTCAACCCGATAGAACACCATTGGGATGAATGAGACTGTGAGCCAGGCCTTCTCGTCCAACATTAGTGCCTGACCTCATAAATGTTCTTCTGGAAGAATGGTCAAACATTCCCATAGACACTCCTAAACCTTGTGGACAGCCTTCCCAGAAGAGATGAAGCTGTTATAGCTGCAAAGGGTGGGTCAACTTAATATTAAACCCTACGGACTAAGACTGGGATGCTGTTCATGTGCTTGTAGGCAGGCGTCCCAATACTTTTGACAATATAGTGTATATTTATATCACAGAGTATTTATTTTTAATTGGCCCGAGACTCTGTGCATGTGCAAGACATTCATAGATGGCGGCACGGGAGAGGTGGGCGACCAAAATATCAGGGGACTGAAGTTTCTCTACTTCAGCCCCAGAAGGATTTCCCCCTTTAGGACCAGAGCACTTTTTGCGATTCGGCAGTCGCTTTAACGGACAATTGCGCAGTCGTGCAGCGTTGTACCCAAACTAAACTGACGTCCTTTTTTCCCACAAATAGAGCTTTCTTTTGGTGGTATTTGATCCCCTTTTTGTGCTGTAAAAAAAAAAGAGTGTAAATTTTGAAAAAAAAAAAAAAAAACGATATTTTTTACTTTTTGCTATAATACATATCCCAAAAAGTATAAAAAAATGAATTTATTCATCAGTTTAGGCCAAAAAAAATTCTTCTACATATTCTTGGTAAAAAAAAAAAATCGCAATAGGTGTATATTGATTGGTTTGCGCAAAAGTTGCCGCGTATACAGACTATGAGAATTCGTTTTTGGCGTTTTTACTATTTTTTTTTTTTTTATACTAGTGTAGCGCCCCCATAGCGTAGGTGCGTTTTTCTAGCAGGGTTCTGCTAGGTGAGGTAAAATTTAGTCAGGCCTGAGTGTAAGAGCAGGCCTGAATGTTTTGATCTGGAGGAGTGGCTCAGGGAGGACTGAGTTGTTTCAACAGATGAGGTCACCAGGACCTCCCACTTCTTTCTAGAAACCTGGAGGAGGGTTTCTGGTCAGAGAGTTAGGAGATAGGTGGAGCCATCTGGAGTGTCCTAAGGAACCTTGACCAATCCCCAAGCAGGATTGGCAGGGGGAAGGCCTCCTTAAATCCTCTGAGTCAGCCCAATCTGGAAGGGAGTGTCGGGTGGAAGTCTGGAGATGTAGCAGAGGCTCTGTGGAGACCTCTACCTCTGGGGAGGGTGACCTTTAGGCCTGGAGGTTCGGGTGCAACCAGTAGTGGTGGTGATTCCTGGAGTCGCACAGGGGAACAGGAGAACAGCGGTTTGGTGAGTGACTGTCCCTGGAAGCTGGAAGAGAAAGTGCTGGAGCATTCTGGGAGAGGAAAATTGGACAGTCTGTGGAAGCCTTGGGAGCCATTCAGGGGAAGGAGTGTCACTAATGAAAAGTAGGTTGGAGGGACCTGGAAGAAGGATGGGCTAGGAGTTGTTGTCCGTCAAAGACCCGGCTAGCACTCAAGTACTTTGCCACACATTCAGGGGCCTGTGATCCCTGGCCTGCAATGGGTGTTCCTGAGGTCCTGCTGATACAGAGTTGGCCTCACCATGTGCTAGCCGCGGTGAAGAGGAAGGAGTAGAGAAGCTTGATAAATTTCCTTTCAGGCTGGAAACTAAGTGATGTGCTGGAGAGAAGTAAAAGAGGTATAATCTGCAAGTTTTGTGTTAGAGAGAGAACTGTAGAAGAAACAGTCAGCAAGTTGAGTGCTGGAGGGTTGAGAGGAGCAATAGTCTGCAGTGGGACAGTCTGCAGTGAAGTGTGCATATACAGGACTGCAGGGACGTTGCTAGGTCTACAAAAGATCTGGGGCTAGAGCCCATAGCAGCAAAGTAGAGTCATACGCTTGAGCGGGCATACACACATATATATATATAAACATCGTTACATTTCTGCGGATCCCCCTTACATCAGGGTCCCCAGAGAGCCCCCCCATTTACATCAGTGTCCCCAGAGAGCCCCTTGCTTACATCTGAGTCCCCAGAGAGGCCCTTCCTTACATCAGGGTCCCCAGAGAGCCCCTTCCTTACATCAGGGTCTCCAGAGAGCCCCTTATTTACATCAGAGTCCCCAGAGAGCCTCTTCCTTACATCAGGGTCCACAGAGAGCCCCTTCTTTACATCAGGGTCCACAAAGAGCCCAACCTTAGAAATCAGGGTCCCCAGAGAACCCCCCTATACATCAGGGTCCCCAGAGAACCTCCCCCATATATCAGGGTCCCCAAAGTTCCTCCCCATACATTAGGGTACCCAGAAAGCCTCCCCATACATCAGGTGGAGACGAGGACCAAGCCGGAGAACGTGCTACCACGGCTCAGTCTGCCCCTGCCTCCTGCATTCCGGATCGAGACATACCTGCAAATTGCAGAACTGCACCCACCCGGTAAGAGACTCGGGGCTATAGGCCCCAGACTCGGGGCTGTAGCCCCAATAGCCACCCCCTAGCAACGCCCCTGCAGGACTGTATATGGAGTTCATGCACCATAATTCTTTGGGCATCCCACAGTCATCCCTTATCCCCATCCAAGTTATTTCCCCCAAATAAAACAGCAAAAACAAGAGCCGGCCTGGTCAGTGTCTACGGATGTGTGATATATGGTGCGAGATTGAGGGCAGCTATAAGGTGAACCACAACTACCAGCCACTTTCAAGGGAGCACATGGCTATACTGTGATTTTTATCGGGACTGTGATATTGCGGCGGACAGATCGGACTCTTTTGACACTTTTTTGGGACCAATGACATTTATACAGCGATCAGAGCTAAAAATAGCCACTGATTACCGTATAAATGTCACTGGCAGGGAAGGGTTTAACCTGTAGGGGGCGATCAAGCAGTTAACTGTGTTCCCTCTGTGTGTTCTAACTGTATGGGGGCTGGGCTGGCAGGGGCATGACAGATCTAACTGATCCCGAGTACAGGGATCAGTAGATCTCTGTGTCATGCTGCCTGTCAGAACGGGGAATCGCAGCGTTTACATCGGCGGGTCCCAGGGTTGCCAACCGCCAGTAAATTTACTGACCGTTTGTAAAAATCAGTGATTTTTACAACTGTCTATAAATATCAGGGTCTGATAATTTGTCATGCTGTGCTGACTTTTTAAGTGTAAACCAGGCAAACTACTATTGTCAGCGTTTCCATGTTGTGTGTAAATATCAATTGACTTCGTTTTTAATAGCAGTTCTGTTATTTTTTGGGTTGTCAGTAAAAATTGTGCTCCGCCAGTAAATCTTTCATGTTTTGCAAGTAAAAATCACTGCAGGAGGTTGGCAACACTGGCGGGTCCCCGCTCTTCCTCTCTCACGGGCGATCGCGGGTTGCCGGCGCCCGGTGGACATCGAGTTTGCCCGACCCGCGGCCACGCTCAGGGCGCGTGCGGCAGGCGGGTTTATAGACGGCGATCTGCGCAGCGGAGCCAACTTGCCGCCGTCTTTCTACGCGAGGCGGTCGGGAAGTGGTTAAGGGGCATGTTTATAAAGTAAACCTGACAGCCATTGATTTACCACCCGGCGGCATTTGATGAAAGCCGCATTTTCAGGTTTATAAATAGAGCCCTGAAACTCCGCGGCGAGAGAAGAGCGCGGTTTTCAAGCACCTTTCGGTAAACATGGCCAGTTCTGCCGCAGAACACTCGGATCGAATTCTCGGTAAACAAAAGTGTCAGAAGTGCTGCTGATCCGCGAGAAAAGAGAGGTCACCCAGTCCTCGGCTCTGCGGATATATTAATAGCTGACATTACAGGAAAGAAGCTCAGCGCCACCGAGGATCAAGACACTGAACAGCCTCGCTCACCTCTCGGCGCCATGATTATCGCGTCGCTGTTTGTTTACAGATACAGCGCCCCGGGTGAGATCATTTGTGTCATCGCTGTCTCTAACCCTTGGTAAAGAGACAAATTAAGAGACATCGAAAAACGCAACCAAAGACAAATATCTGGCATTTAAAAAAAAAAAAGTTTTTAGAGCTAAACAAACGTTCATTAAAATATAAACTCACCGGCCACTTTATTAGGTACACCTTGCTAATAGCGGGTTGGACACCATTTTGCCTTCATTCTTCATGGCATTGATTCAACAAGGTGTTGGAAACGTTCCTCTGAGACTTTGGTCCATAGTGACATGATGGCATCATGCAGTTGCTGCGGATTTGTTGGCTGCACATCCATGATGCCAATCTCCCATTCCACCACATCCCAAAGGTGCTCTATTGGATGAGATCTGGTGAGTGTGGAGGCCATTAGAGTAGAATGACCTCCTTGTCCAATGGTGAGATGATTGGATGAGATGTGGGGAGTGTGGAGGCCATTGGAGTACAGTGACCTCATTGTCCAGTGGTGAGATGATTGGATGGAGATGTGGTGAGTGTGGAGGCCATTGGAGTACAGTGACCTCATTGTCCAGTGGTGAGATGATTGGATGGAGATCTGGTGAGTGTGGAGGTCATTGGAGTACAGTGACCTCATTGTCCAATGGTGAGATGATTGGAAAGAGATCTGGTGAGTGTGGAGGCAATTAGGAGTACAGTGACCTTATTGTCCAGTGGTGAGATGATTGGATGGAGATGTGGTGAGTGTGGAGGTCATTGTAGTACAGTGACCTTATTGTCCAGTGGTGAGATGATTGGATGGAGATCTGGTGAGTGTGAAGGCCATTGGAGTACAGTGACCTCATTGTCCAGTGGTGAGATGATTGGATGAAGATGTGGTGAGTGTGGAGGCCATTGTAGTACAGTGACCTTATTGTCCAGTGGTGAGATGATTGGATGGAGATCTGGTGAGTGTGGAGGCCATTGGAGTACAGTGACCTCATTGTCCAATGGTGAGATAATTGGATGCAGATCGGGTGAGTGTGGAGGCAATTAGAAATACAGTGACCTCATTGTCCAGTGGTGAGATGATTGGATGTAGATCTGATGAGTGTGAAGGCCATTGGAGTACAGTGACCTCATTGTCCAATGGTGAGATGATTGGATAGAGATCTGGTGAGTGTGGAGGCAATTAGGAGTACAGTGACCTCATTGTCCAGTGGTGAGATGATTGGATGGAGATGTGGTGAGTGTGGAGGTCATTGTAGTACAGTGACCTCATTGTCCAGTGGTGAGATGATTGGATGGAGATCTGGTGAGTGTGGAGGCCATTGGAGTACAGTGACCTCATTGTCCAATGGTGAGATGATTGGATAGAGATCTGGTGAGTGTGGAGGCAATTAGGAGTACAGTGACCTCATTGTCCAGTGGTGAGATGATAGGATGGAGATGTGGTGAGTGTGGAGGCCATTGTAGTACAGTGACCTCATTGTCCAGTGGTGAGATGATTGGATGGAGATGTGTTCAGTGTGAAGGCCATTGGAGTACAGTGACCTCATTATCCAATGGTGAGATGATTGGATGCAGATCTGGTGAGTGTGGAGGCCATTGGAGTACAGTGACCTAATTGTCCAGAGGTGAGATGATTGGATGGAGATCTGGTGAGTGTGGAGGCCATTGGAGTACAGAGACCTCATTGTCCAGTGGTGAGATGATTGGATGGAGATGTGGTGAGTGTGGAGGCCATTGGAGTGCAGTGATCTCATTGTCCAGTGGTGAGATGATTGGATGGAGATGTGGGGAGTGTGGAGGCCATTGGAGTACAGAGACCTCATTGTCCAGTGGTGAGATGATTGGAGCTTTGTGACATGGTGCATTATCCTGCTGGAAGGAGCCATCAGAAGATGGGGGCACTGTAGTCATAAAGGGATGGACATGTTGAGCAACAATACTCAGGAAGGCCGTGATGTTTAATCAATGCTCAATTGGTACTAAGGGGCCCAAAGTCTGCCAAGAAAATATCCCCCACACCATTACACCAGCAGCCTGAACCGGTGATACAAGGCAGGATGGATCCATGCGCCAAATTCTGACCCCACCATCTGAATGTCGCAGCTGAAATCCGGACTCATCAAACCAGGCAACGTTTTTCCAATCTTCTATTGTCCAATTTTGGTGATCCTGTGCCAATTGTAGCCTCAGTTTCCTGTTCTTAGCTGACAGGAGTGGCACCTGGTTTGGTAGGCTTGTGCAATTTGTTTCGTTCCGAATTTCGTTTTTACCGAATTTTGCAAAATTCGACAATTCGGTTGTATTCAGAATTTTCAATTTCCGAATTTTAGTTTTTCCGAATCGCAGTAATTCAGCAATTGCGGTAATTCGGAAATCCTGGAAGACCTGCGGGACACCACTTGCTGACAGCCCAAGTTCTTTTCTCTGTCCTATTTGGCTTTGGGAACCCCACCCTGACCCATGGGCGACCCATGGTTGAGTGGACGCATATTATCCTATGTTAATCAAGGGTGGATGTCATATGGCATTCTGCATACCTTGGGTGTAAGGAGTGGTTATCTGAGTTACTGTTGCCTTTCTATCATCTCAAACCGGTCTGCCCATTCTCCTCTGATCTCTGACATCAACAAGACATTTTCCCCCACACAGCTGCCGGGAAACCAGCCGCCGCATCCTTAACAACGGATGAGTCATCAGCTGTCAGCAGACTTCCACGATGACAGCTGAAAGAAAAAAAAATGCTGGTAAAAAAAAAGAGTGTGGACCCCCCCAGTCCATACCAGGCCCTTCCTTTAAATATAGTGCCTGGGAACTCCCCTTAGTCTGCCTGTAAAGTGACGCATCTGTATAGAACATGCTACAGCAAAAATGACATTCCTAAAGTCAAATCGCATCACAGCAACTTGGGGACAAAGTGCTTTGGGGTGGGGCAGAGCTCCATCTACTTCAAAGCACCCCCCCCATATTAGGGGCATGTGCCCTGGTATGGTTCAGGAGGGGGGGTGCTTGATCATCCCTCCCCTTCCCTGACCTACCAGGCTGTAGGCTCGGATAAGGGTCTGGTATGGATTTTCGGGGAACCCATGCTGTTGTTTTCTTCTTTTTTTTTTATATTGAAATTGCAACCGCCAGTCAATTTAAATGTGATTTGACTAATTTTTTTTCTTTAGCATGTTGCAGCAGGTTCTATATATGTTACAGATGCGCCACTTTACAGGCACACTAAGGGGACCCCCCAGGTACATTGTTTAAAGGAATTTTTTATTTTTATTGTTGCACTTTAAGCACAATTAAAATCACTGCTCCTGAAAAAAATGATCTTTTAAAAAAAAAAATGTTTGCATTGATACATGTCCCCCAGGACAGTATCCGGACCCCCATACCCATTTTTATAGCCAATTACTTGCAAATAAGCCTTCAAAATGGGAAATTGCAACCGCTAGTCAATTTAAATGTTATTTGACTCATTTTTTTTCTTTAGCATGTTGCAGCAGGTTCTATATATGTTACAGATGCGCCACTTTACAGGTAGACTAAGGGGACCCCCCAGGCACATTATTTAAAGGATTTTTTCATTTTTATTGCTGCACTTTAACCACAATTAAAATCACTGCTCCTGAAAAAAAGGATCTTTTTAAAAAAAAAAATGTTTGCATTGATACATGTCCCCCAGGACAGTACCCGGACCCCCATACCCCTTTTTATAGCCAATTACTTGCAAATAAGCCTTCAAAATGGGCACTTTTTATTTTTCAAGTTCGGGTCCTATAGACTTTAATAGGGTATGCAGTTCAGGTTAGAACTTTTTCTCTATTCGGGAGTTCTGGTGCAAACCGAAGAAGGGGGAGTTTAGCCCATTTTTACCCCACACCATAATCCCCCCTCCACAGGCCTAGACTGGCCATAGGGCACACCAGACTGCATGTCCTTGTGGGGCCCAAGGCAGCTGGGTTGCCCGCACTGCTCACCCAGCCGCCAATTCAGTTTAGCCATCGGCGCCGGGGGCAAAAAACATGAAGGGGGAGGAACTAGAGGAGGAACCTTTGGCCTCTCCGCGGCCGCACAGCCACAAGTTTAATTCAGCCATCGACACCGGGGGAAGCAACCATGAAGGGGGGAGGAGCTAGAGGAGACACCTGTGAGCCTGGATAGGAGGAGCGGCTGCATTTATATATATAATCAGTCTCTCCATTTCCTCCTGCAGCCTCTGAAAGCCTGCGGGAGGGAGAGGAGGAGAAGCTGGCATTCAGAGGATGCAGGAGGATGGAGAGATTGATTATATATATAAATGCAGCCGCTCCTCCTATCCAGCTTCTTTCTGTTGCCCCCTGTGCTCTCCGCCCAGGGCTTTTGGCAATATAGTGTGGTTGAGCGAGTTTGGGGTGAAGGAACTTGACTTGGTCTGCACAGTGTCCTGACTTCAACCCGATAGAACACCTTTGGGATGAATTAGAGCGGAGACTGCGAGCCAGGCCTTCTCATCCACCATCAGTGCCTGACCTCAGAAATGTTCTTCTGGTCAAACATTCCCATAGACACTCCTAAACCTTGTGGACAGCCTTCCCAGAAGAGTTGAAGCTGTTATAGCTGCAAAGGGTGGGCCAACTCAATATTGAACCCTGGGGACTAAGACTGGGATGCCATTAAAGTTCATGTGCGTGTAAAGGCAGGTGTCCCAATACTTTTGACAACATAGTGTATGGTGCAGGCAGATGTGTGTGACTCTTCTTGAATTCTTGGCAACATATGCCAAAACTATGAGCTCACCAGATAGGATGAACCCCAAATGACAGAGGTCAGAATGCGTCATGGTGGGCATGTGAGCCCATTTTCAGTGGTACGCTAAAGATCGATAGTCACCTGATAGCAGAAGTCGCTTGCACCGCTTTTTTTTGGCTCCTAGCCAATTTTTTGCACACAAGTTCAAGTCTGCATTTTGCCCAAACAACTGTATATTTTCTGAAAGATGCCCTGGAGAATAAAATGGTGGTAGTTGTAATTTTTTATGCTGCATAAATAGCTTATCAAACGCATCACTTCAGGAAAAAAAATACACCAAAATTAATTTTAGTGCAAGCGAACACAATATAGTACCCATTTTATTTCTGGATTTTTAAAAATAAGTGTAGTCATTGCCCCCTTAGGGGTTGCTGAAAGTAGTGGTTCACCTGTCACTCTGCCCTCAATCACACATGTCCTTGCATCCGGAGTAAGGAAAGCAGGCCGGTACTTTGTTTTTTTGTTTTTTTTATTAGGGGATTTAACTTGGATGGGGAAAAGGGGTAGTTATGGGATGCCCAGGAATTGAACAGTTCTTGAACGGGACCATTTCTATATACACTTCAGTATATACACTTCTCCTCTTCCTCCAGCACAATCTTGCTTATCAGTTACTTCCTCTTGCTCTCTCTTCTGCACAAACTTCTTCGGCCTGGCTAGCACATGGTGAAGCCTGCTTTCAATTAGTACAGCCTCTGAACCGCCCTTTGCAGGCAGGGACCGCGGGCCCCTATAGTGTAAAAAAGTTAGTTGAAGTGCTAGCTAGCCATGATGGACTACTGCTCCCAGCCCATCCTCTTGCAGGCCCTGTCAGCCCTCCTGGCTGCAATGGCCTTCTCCACTGCCACGGTGACACCACAGTCCCAACTGGCTCTTGCACCCTTCTCAGACTGTCTTCACCCCAATCTGCTCCGGCGTGCCCAGGGTGTGTATCATTCACTGACACCTGACACTTGTAGTTCCTCTCCTGGAGATCTCTCTGATAGTACTCTCCCCTGCTGTCCTTCACTTGCTCTCTCCTCCAGGATCTCAGTCTCCTCCCAGGCCAAAGGCAACCCCTCCCCCCCCCCAGCCCTGACAGCCTCCGTACTACTCCATCTCCATCTCTTCCACCCAAACTCCCCTCCCAGACTGGGCCGACCTCAGGTATTTGAGGAAGCCTGCCCCCTGCCAATCCAGAGTTGGGGATTGGTCAGGGTTCCCCAAGATACCTCAGGAAGCCTCACCTCCTTTTCCCCACCCTTTCTTCCAGAACCTTCTGAACAGAAAGGAGGCGTAACCAAGGGGTGTTACTTCCTGCAGTCACCAGTCACTCCCATGTAGGGTTGCCACCTCATCCCTTTAAAACCAAACACATATGGATTACACAGGTTCTCTGGCTGATTAAGGTGGTAATTAAACTCACTTGATTGCCTTACCTGCATTCAATTAGCTTCAGAACAAGCTGTGTAATCCTTATGTGTTCGGGTTTAAAGGGATGAGGTGGCAACCCTACTCCCATGTCCAGGATCAAAACAATCAGGCCTGCTCTTTAGTCAGGCCTGACTAAATTTACCTTACCTGCACAAGCATCTACCTCTCAGCACCTACCGAGCGGTAGAGGGTGCTACAGATGGCAAACCTTAAGGCCTCATACACACGGGCGTTTTGTAATGCGACGTTGTTGGGCGTTTTTTTGCTGCTCTCCATGTTATTCAATGGCCCTCTAAAATGTTGATGTTTTTGAGCAGTAGAGGGCGTCAGTGTTAGTGAGCTGTAGCTAGAACGCGGGACCAGTGCGTTCCGAAGCTGCAGCGTTAAGCCTCATCAGGCGTTCTATTCAAAATCAATGGTTCCCTATGGGAGCCCATTGATTTGAATAGAAGCCGCACCAGAAGTCGGATCACGGTGATCCGACTTGCGGCACGACTTGTGTGCTAGGTGTCTTAAAGGGGAACCCCTGCAAAAAATTTGCGTGAGGTTCCCCCCCAAGAGCATACCAGGCTCTTTGATCTGGCATGGATTTTAAGAGGAGCCCCCACGCCGAAAAAACGGCGTAGGGTGCCCCCCAAAATCCATACCAGACCCTTATCCGAGCACGCAGCCTGGCCGGCCAGGAAAGGGGGTAGGGACGAGCGAGCGCCCCCCCCCCCCCTCCTGGACCGTACCAGGCCGCAAGCCCTCAACATGAGGAGTATGGGTACTTCGGGGCAGGGGGGGCTCTGCACCCCCACCCCAAAGCACCTTGTCCCCATGTTGATGGTCGTTGGTTGTCGGGGTCTGCGGGTGGGGGCTTATCGGAATCTGGAAGCCCCCTTTAATAAGGGGGCCCCCAGATGCTGGGCCCCCCACCCTATGTAAATGAGCATAGGGGTTAAAGGGGGCTTCCAGATTCCGATAAGCCCCCGCACGCAGACCCCGACAACCAACGGCCAGGGTTGTCGGGAAGAAGCTCTTGTCCCCATCAACATAGGGACAAGGTGCTTTGGGGTGGGGGGCGCAGAGCCCCCCCCTGCCCCAAAGCACCCATACTCCTCATGTTGAGGGCTTGCGGCCTGGTACGGTCCAGGAGGGGGGGGGGGCGCTCGCTCGTCCCCGCCCCCTTTCCTGGCCGGCCAGGCTGCGTGCTCGGATAAGGGTCTGGTATGGATTTTGGGGGGGACCCTACACCGTTTTTTTGGCATGGGGGCTCCTCTTAAAATCCATGCCAGATCGAAGAGCCTGGTATGCTCTGGGGGGGGGACCCCACGCAAATGTTTTGCGGGGTTTCTCTTTAAGACACCTAGCACGCAAGTCGCGCCGCAAAAACAGCACCCTAAATTTTCCAAAGGCAACGCTGTAAAAGCCTTTACAGGTTATCAGTTTAGAGTTCACCATGAATTTAATGGCGCTCCCAATTTTGAGGCTTGACATGTTTGGTATCTACCTACTCGATTCAACTTCTTGTTGGATATCATATTGTGTTTGTGTGCACTAAAATAAGTAGCCTGCAAACATAACACGTGCAACACCTGGGGAAAAAAAAATGCAAAAACAACTCCAGCAGCCATTTTGTCTGGCTCTCCGCCTTAGAAGATTTATGAAGGAATCAGTAGAGGAGCCGGGCAGACCTGATTTATAAATAGACACATAAAGCAGGATATTGTCGCATAATCGAATACTCTTGACATCTATGGCTATATCAACGTCTGTACAGACATTTTTATTCTTGTCTTCCATCAGACCCCCTCCCCCCGACTCTCGGTCCTCCGGTAATTTTACCAGTCATTTAGGGTAGGTCAGGTGGGTTTTATTTGTGTCCTTCATTGCATTGCTGCCTGCTAAATGCGCGGCGGGCCCCTGCAGCATAAAAGGCAAGCGATGAAATGGAGTCAATTTCCCGTGAAGGGTTTAAACGAAAATTCCTCCTGCCAAAACTCATTACTGACAGAGAGAAATGATAAAATGAACCTCCCTTTTCCCCGACCATTCAGAGATTTCAAGGTAAAGGTCTCATGACTCTCCGCCATCTAACAGCGACCAATAGGTTCGGGGTCATTTCAGTTCGGAAGTGAAGCATAGGAGGAATGGTGATTAATTATTATTATTATTATACAGTATTTATATAGCGCCGACAGTTTGCGCAGCGCTTTACAATATTAGGGCAGACAGTACAATTACAATACAATTCAATACAGGAGGAATCAGAGGGCCCTGCTCGTTAGAGCTTACAATCTAGGAGGGAGGGTTAAATGATACGAGAGGGAAATAACTGTGGGGGGATGGGTTGATTGAGAATAAAAAAGTGCAGTGATTAATATAAAAATATAAAAAAATATAGCGGAGCAAAGTTGATATAAATAATTCCAGGAAATGTTTAAAAAAATCACCACTATATAAGTACAGGCATATATACGCTATATTAACAAAAGTATTGGGACGCCTACCTTTACACGCACATGAACTTTAATGGAATTCCAGTCTTAGTCCGTAGGGTTCAATATTGAGTTGGCCCACCCTTTGCAGCTATAACAGCTTCACCTCTTCTGGGAAGGACGTCCACAAGGTTTAGGAGTGTCTATGGGAATGTTTGACCATTCTTCCAGAAGCGTATTTGTGAGGTCAGGCACTGATGTTGGATGAGAAGGCCTCCGCTCTAATTCATCCCAAAGGTGTTCTATCGGGTTGAGGTCAGGCCAGTCAAGTTGATCCACCCCAAACTCACTCATCCATGTCTTTATGGATCTTGCTTTGTGCAGTGGTGCGCAGTCATGCTGGATCAGGAAGGGGCCATCTCCAAACTGTTCCCACAAAGTTGGGAGCATGAAATTGTCCAAAATGTCTTGGTTTGCTGACGCCTTAAGAGTTCCCTTCACTGGAACTAAGAGGCCAAACCCAACCCCTGAAAAGCAACCCCACACCATAATCCCTCCTCCACCAAATGATTTCTGGAGGGGGGGTTATGAGCCATCTCCACTCTAATTCATCCCAAAGGTGTTCTATTGAGGCCAGTCAAGTTCCTCCATCCAAACTCACTCATCCATGTTTTTATGGACCTTGCTTTGTGCAGTGGTGCGCAGTCATGCTGGATCAGGAAGGGGCCATCCCCAAACTGTTCCCACAAAGTTGGGAGCATGAAATTGTACAAGATGTCTTGGTTTGCTGACGCCTTAAGAGTTCCCTTCACTGGAACTAAGGGGCCAAGCCCAACCCCTGAAAAACAACCCCACACCATAATCCCCCCTCCAACAAATTATTTCTGGAGGGGGGGTTATGGGCCATCTCCACTCTAATTCATCCCAAAGGTGTTCTATTGAGGCCAGTCAAGTTCCTCCACCCCAAACTCACTCATCCATGTCTTTATGGACCTTGCTTTGTGAACTGGTCCAGATCATTGGGTGGAGGGGGGATTATGGTGTGGGGTTGTTTTTCAGGGGTTGGCCCCTTAGTTCCAGTGAAGGGAACTCTTAAGGTATCAGCATACCAAGACATTTTGGACAATTTCATGCCCCCAACTTTGTGGGAACCGTTTGGGGATGACAACAAATGATAGATAAGTGATTGGCGCTCACTTTCACCTAAAAAATATGGCAACATAAATGCTAAACAAAACAGTACTGATTGCTCATAAAGTGCATAAAAAGTGAATCGCAAATACATAAAAATTATAGCGTTTCATATTGAAATGTTGGCTTTCATGAATTGCGTTGTAGTAAACAATCCATCAATGAATTTCATCAATAGCAGCGAAAGTTTCCTTCAGCCGTGCTCATGAAAGTACCAGAGTCTCATAAGAAGTGGGAAGGGGTTCCCACTCACCGGAAAACGGATAAATATAAGCCCAGTGATTCAAAACCACTGCAAGGCATCAATAAGATGGAGAGGCATCCACACATCAAAGAAGGGACGATACCGTTATTCCAATGGACATTTCACAGAGGGAAAGGCTCACAAATGCCAACTCACATGCTCCTGTGCTGACAGTTCCGGCGTGGGTGAATATGGGTAGCTCGCCTCGGTACAGGTCCTGCATTCCACCGCTTGGAGTGTCGGAACCAAGAGGGCCGGATGTGATGTCAAAACAAGGCGCGGCTTCAATGCATTTCGTGTCCCATACAAGTACCTTTCTGGTGACACGTCGTGCGGGACACGAAATGCATTGAAGCTGTGCCTTTTTTCGTGGGTGGGCGCAGCATGGTGCGGTGGCAGAAAACACTCAGAGTCCACGTGAAGGGAAACAGGAATACACAACAAGCCCGGTGGGAAGGCAATCCAGCTGGGAGCACTCACAGGAAGGCAGCGATGTGTCACTAGTGGAAGATCTCAGGTGTGCCGACAGTGTGTGTTACGAAGAGCAGAATGCGGCCTGGCCTGGCCGGTACGTACCGAAGTTGGGAGGCTTCCAGATAGGACATCATGTCCCTGCGCTTTCCTTACTTCTCTAGAACCTCTCCCTGATGCTTAGCACTGTCCTTGACCTGTCCCTACTCTAGCCACGCACAAAATATGCGCCAAGCCCTTGCGCCAAGGTCTTAAATAGACTCTGCCTGAGCCAAGATGGCCACCAGAGTCACATGGGGTGCCAGCATTCAATCAGAAAACTTCCCCCTGTGACCTGGGAAAGTATTGAGGAACTACGTTCCTCTCCCTTTTCAATGCTGTTGTGGGTGAGCGCCACCTGCAGTAGAGAAAGTAGACTGCACCTGCCTACATATAATTCTATATTTAACCGCTTGCCGACCGCTGGTCGGCAATTGACGGCGACAAAGTGGCTTGTTCCCGCAAAACGCCGTCATACAACGGCGGCTGCGGGATCGAGCTTAGTGAGCGCGCGCGCCGTCGGAGGCGCGCCCGCGCGCTCACTGTGTTCGGGGAGGGCCAGGGAGCGGATGCGGCGGCTTCGATTGCCGCCGGCTACCCGCGATGGCCCCCCCGAGCGGAGGAACGGAGGTCCGTGTATGTAAACACGGACCTCCGCTCTGTGTGAAGGGGGAAGGGCTGTGATCACAGCCTTCCTGTATACGAAGGCTGTGACCACTTCCCTTCCCCAGATAGTGCAGTCCCCCTACAGTTAGAACACGCCCAGGGAACATATTTAACCCTTAGAGCGCCCCCTGCAGGTTAACCCCTTCACTGCCAATGACATTTACACAGTAATCAGTGCATTTTTATAGCACTGATCGCTGTATAAATGCCAATGGTCCCAAAAAAGGGTCCGACATGTCTGCTGAAATATCGCAGTACCGCTAAAAATCGCAGATCACCGCCATTATTAGTAAAAAAAAAAAAAAAACCCAAAAATGAATTCTCATCATCCGTAAACGCGACCACTTTTGCGCAAACCAATCAATAAACGCCGATTGCAATTTTTTTTATTGCAAATATGAGGAAGAATATAAATCGGGCAAAAACTGTGAAAAAAAATTTTTTTTTATTTTTTTTTTTTTTGGATTTTTATTCTAGCAAAAAGTAAGAAATTTGGGTTTTTTTGCAAAATTGTCGCTCTTCTTTTGTTTATAGCGGCGATCAGAAATGACGCAGAGGGGATCAAATACCACCAAAAGAAAGCTCTATTTGTGAGAAAAAAAGGACGCAAATTTCATTTGGGTACAACGTCGCACGACCGCGCAATTTTCAGTTAAAGCGACGCAGTGCCGAATCGCAAAAAGGGCTCCGGTCCTAAAGCTGGAAATCCTTCCGGGGCTGAAGTGGTTAAAAAAAAGCATCTTGTTTCCCCTTTGAGGCAGCATAAGAGTAGCGCCAGCTGAGAAGCTGAAGTAAACAATAATTATTTCAGGTGCTGCAGCATTGGGGTAGCACCAGCAGCAGTAAGGTAATGCTTACAATTTTTTTTTTCAATCTTGGCCCAATGGATTGGATCAATCAGCTGAAGCAGCATCAAGAAAAGGGAATTCTTAAAGGATGTATATGGGCATAACCCAAACTTCCCTTCAAGCCTCCTACTCTAAATCACATGGAAGAATGGCTCCTTCTTTTACCTTGATCCTGTAGTGAGATAATAGAAATTTTGACGTACCTGTAAAAATTCTGTATCTTAGAATACAGTAAAGGACTTGACTCTTAGACCATGAGTTATTTGCCATTACCTCCAGGTGATTGGACTCTGGCAAGAGCTTCACTGGTATGTCCCCTCTTCCGTCCTCCTTCCCCCAGAACAGTGTTTCTCAACCAGGTTTCCTCCTGAGGTTTCTAGGGGTTCTTTGAGCTATGAGCAATGGTGGATTGATCTCTCACCTTCACCAATTACCAATGCAAGGGGGTAATTTTCCACTACTTCTAAATTGACCATTAACGTTAGCATGGACACTAAGTGCTCCACTTTACTTATACCTAAAGCTTTCTTTATTATTCATGCTAATGTATCATGATCGGTAGGCATAATCATTTTTAGCAGAGGTTCCCAAGAACTTGAAAATTATTTCAAGGGTTCCCCAGGGGTAGAAAGGTTGAGAAAGGCCCAGAGTGTCCATATGTCAAAAAGCTCAAGTTTCTGGGCAACCGATAAGGAGGTCACAGAGAAAGAGGGGAGGGTGGCCTGTGTCCTGTATTATATTCCAAGATATGGAATTTACAGGTACATCAAGATTCCTACGTACAGGGCACAGGAGTTGGTTAGACCATAGGACGTCCCCAAGAAATAATTTGAGAGGTGGGCAACAAGATAACTAAAACAGCAGCAATGGGACCATAGGAAAAAAACAAGAACGGCCAACAAACCCAAACATACGGCTGACAGAAGATGCACCTTGCCCCTGAAGCACACAACAGCAGAGGGTCAAATGACTACCTGGCAAAGAAATGGTTCCGAAAAAAGCGAAGAGAGGTTCATGTGGTAGCCCAGCAACATCTGAGAAAGACAGATGCTTAATGTTGTGAAAAGCCCAAGAGCCCCAACATCTTTAGGAGAATGGACCAGGGGAATGAGGAACTCGTTTCTTGAGGGCAGATGCCCTAGAAGAAAGGTAAACTGACCATGCAGCTGGGTGGAAGGGGAGAAAAGCTTAATATAGACTGCCCCGTGAAGAAGGAGATAGTTTCCAAGGGAAGACGTGGCAGGTAGCCATGGATAACATTTTTTTTAAAAAGCACAAATTACAGAGCATACATACAAAAATGACATTTACTCCTGCAAGGCTAATTAACCGCTTGCCGACCGCTGATCGGCAATTGATGGCGACAATGTGGCTCTGTAACGCAAAACGCCGTCATACGACGCCGGCCGCGATACAGAGCCACTGTGAGCGCGCGCGCGCCGCCGGAGGCGCGCGCGCGTGCTCACTGTGTTCGGGGGGGGGGGGCCAGGGAGCGGGTGCGGCGGCTTCGATTGCCGCCGGCCACCCGCGATGCCCCCCCCGGAGTGAAGGAGCGGAGGTCCGTGTAAGTAAACACGGACCTCCGCTCTGTGTGAGGGGGAAGGGAAGTGATCACAGCCTTCCTGTACATGAAGGCTGTGACCACTTCCCTTCCCCAGCTAGGGCAGCCCCCATACAGTTAGAACACGCCCAGGGAACACAGTTAACCCTTAGCGCGCCCCCTGCAGGTTAACCCCTTCACTGCCAATGGCATTTACACAGTAATCAGTGCATTTTTATAGCACTGATCGCTGTATAAATGCCAATGGTCCCAAAAAAGTGTCAAAATGTTCCGACATGTCCGCTGAAATATCGCAGTACCGCTAAAAATCGCAGATCGCTGCCATTACTAATAAAAAATAAAAAAAACATAAAAACCCCAAAAATGAATTCTCATCATCCGTAAACGCGACCACTTTTG
>BLSH010024049.1:873137-886837 GCA_018402905.1 Glandirana rugosa
AACCGACAGTAACGCGTCCGTGACGTCGTACATCAGCGAGTTCACACGGACCGACGGGTCTCCGTTTCTGTTCGACAGGAGACACCCTGCACATAGTAGACACAGGAGGCATAGGGGGGTCGGTGCGAGGTCACTACGGGTGTTCGACGCAACTCACGGTGGGACGACACTTGTGCCAAGGAGGAGGAGGAGGAGTAGTAGTAGGAACAGGAGGAGTAGGAGGTCTTGACACGGGACCGAACTTTTACAAAATCGACCGGATACGACTTTCCACGGTTATCAGGCCAGTCATTCACAAGTGGCTCGGAGGGTGGGTTCCTGCACCAGCATAGGCCAGCTAAAACATTTTCAAGCCAGGGCACAGTTCTGGAGGATGAGGAGGACAAGGATGATGATGAGGAGGAGGAGGAGGAACCGTGTTCACAGCAGGGTGGCACTCAACGCAGCTTGTGGGCATCACTGGAGCGTGGCTGGGGGGATACGGAGGACACAGATGATACACGTCCCACAGAGGACAGCTTGTCTTTGCCTCTGGGCAGCCAGGCACACTTGAGCGACTACATGCTGCAGTGCCTGCGCAATGACAGCCAAGTTGCCCACATTGTAACTTGTACTGATTACTGGGTGGCCACCCTGCTGGATCCCCATTACAAGGACAACTAATTCCCTCACTGGAGCGTGATTGGAAGATGCTGCTGAGGGCATTCCCAAATGACACAGAGGCTCAGTGGAAGCACAAGGCGAAGGCAGAGGAGGAGGAGGAGGTCGCCAACACAGCTGTATCACTGTCAGCACCTCAAAAGGCAGGGTTAGCATGACCAAAATGTGGAAAAGCTTTGTCAGCAGCACGCCACAACAAACAGCACCACCAGCTTATAGGCAACGTCTTAGCAGGAGGCAGCATTTCAGCAACATGGTGGAACAGTATGTGTGCACACACCTACACGTACTGACTGATGGGTCTGCCACATTCAACTTCTGGGTCTCCAAATTGAGCACATGGCCTGAGCTTGCCCTTTATGCCTTGGAGGTGCTGGCCTGCCCAGCAGCCAGTGTATTGTCTAAACGTGTGTTTAGCACGGCAGGGGGGCGTTATCACAGACAAGCGCAGCCACCTGTCCACAGTCAACATGGACAAGCTAACGTTTATTAAAATGAACCAGGCATGGATCCCACAAGACTTGTCTGTACCTTGTGCAGAATAGACAGTTATACCGGCCTCACACAGCCATTGGCATACTTAAGTGAACTTATTCTTTTTTTGAGGCCTCCTCAACCTCCTACTCCACATCCACCTCCTCCTCCATTTTTTATTTATTTTTATGTGATTTTAAGTTATTTCCCTATCCACATTTGTTTGCAGAGCACTTGTCCTACTCTTACCCTTTCCTTTTGCAGCCCTCTAGCCCTTTCCAGGACTTTTTTACAGCCATTTTAGTGCCCAAAAGTTCAGGTCACCATTGACTTCAATGGGGTTCGGGGGTTCTGGGTCAAGTTTGGGGCCGAACTCAAACTTTTTTACGAAGTTCGGCCAAACCCGCCGAACCCAAACATCCAGGTGTCCGCTCAACTCTACCTATTTTCCTTTTTTTTCTTTTTCAAGTTCGTTTTTGATCTTTTTTAGGATCACAACTGTGATCCAAAAGTTGTATTAATACTCCTTTTAACTGTTTATATTGTACTGGTTTTGATACCTCATACTTCATGATCTATGCTCTTTTTTATAATCATTAGAGTAGGTTTTTGAGAAAAATCCAGTCTTTCTCACAGCCCTTCATGATCATGGCTGGAGAATTTAATTTTTGCATGCCCCCGACCTGGGTAGATTTGCTCTTTTTCAAAACACCCCATCACTCCAGGTTCAAAAGCTATCCTCTTCTTTTCGAAAACGTATCCGCTCCCATAATCTTTTTGATACCTGGAGAGTGAAACACCCTATCCATAAACAATTCACGTTTTACTCCCCACCTCACAAACTATATATCCGACTTGATCATTTTTTTGTTTCAGCGCCTCTATTGATACATGTAGTTAATTCAGAAATACACCCTATCACCTGGTCGGATTATGCACCTTGATCTTCTCCTCTCAGCTCTGACCCCTAGAACATGTCACTGGCGCTTCAATGAATCCTTTCTCAGTATTCCAGATATCAAAGTCAAACTACAACAGAAATTGACAGAATTTTTTCTGTCAATTTCTGTTGTTGTTGTGGGAAGCTCATAAGGCCTTTTTCAGGGGTGAATGTGTTTCCTGCTGGATCTCGACTCAAACGTGAGTCTAACCTCCAAAGATCCTCTCTCCTTACCCAACTGCCCCCCCCCCCAATAAATATGGAGTATCCACCTATAACCGATTCGCCCCCCTCTATGATCAATCAAGAGGAACTGGTCCCAAAGGTTTTTTTAGGGCATCCAGCGGATCCCCGAAGACGTCGGGAATCAGATGGAAGTCCATATGGGGGAAAAAGAAGAGAAAGAGAGGGAGGAGAACAAAAAATAACAAAAAAGAAAGTTCTAATAGGCAAAGGTATCTTTAACATCAGTGGACAAAAGCTTAATGATGAGGAAATTAAATTACTAGATAAAGGTTTAAAATATGCTCCTGTAAAAAAAAATGTAATACATTTGATACGTTTGTACAGCTGAACAAATACATGAGTACTTTAAATCAGAAAAAATATTTTCTATCCAAACCTGATAACAGACCGCCTTTAAGTGAAGGAGGAGTCTGTTCTAACCTTAGGAATAGATCAGTCTTTAATCCCACTTGTGGGGATAATAAGTATTTGGAGGTCTTCAAAAACCTAGTAGTGGAGGATTTGGAGAACCTTACCATTAAGAAGGCTTATAATCCCTATTGGATCAAAAAAGGTATTAAAGATTTAGAACAGAGAAAGGATGTAATTATCCGACACGCGGATAGGGGGGGGGGGTGGGTTTGGTGATCATGAGTAAACAATATTATTGTAATGAGTTGGAAAGACAATCAGGGGACTCTGATACCTATCAGAAATTGAACAAAAATCCTATGAAGGAATATAAAGGTAAATTAAACACGTTGATTAAAATAGGTGAGAAGGAAAATGTTCTGAACAAGAGGGAAGCTTTATATTTGAATCCCATTAGTTGCAAAACCCCTATTGTTTATTTTTTACTAAAATTGCACAAGGATCCAACACAACCACCAGGGAGACCCATTATCAACAGTATTGATTCAGTGTGCATGACTGGGTCAATACATTGATTATTTTTTACAACCCCTAGTGACCAAAACAGAGGCATATATTAAAGACATTAAACATGTTATTCAGTGTCTGGACTCCCTGGAAGATGTGGAATCATGTATCCTTGTCACAGCAGATGTAGGATCTTTATATACAATTATAGGACACGACCAGGCCCTAAGATCAGTTAAATGGGCCTTAGCCATGTCTGATCTACCAGCTGAACAACAAAGGTTCATTATCAAATGTTTGAGGTTTTGCTTAAAGCATAACTATTTTTGGCACAATCAAGAATTCTATCTGCAAATTTGTGGCGTAGACATGGAAGCCAGGTTTGCTCCTAGTGTAGCAAACCTGTTCATGGCAAACTGGGAAGCAGAAAAGTTATTACTGGAACTCCCATCTCAGCTCATATATTACAGAAAATGTATTGATGATCTCCTGATGGTATGGAGAGGAGATATAGAGAGTTTAAATATTTTTAGAAAAAATATGGAGGCGAATTCCAAAAATATTAAATTAACCTGGACGATCAGCATGGATTTAGTGATATTTCTTGATTTGGAAATTTTCAAAGAACACGTGAAGATAGGGACTCACAAGCACTTTAAAGCAACTGATAGAAACTCTTACTTACCACTGGATAGTTGCCATCACTCTATGTGGTTAATGAACATACCTAAAGCTCAGTTCATTAAAATTAGGAGAAACTGTTTGAGCAAATCTGACTATCTGATCAAGTCAGATATTTTAGCTAAGCGGTTTATCGAGAAAGGTTATGACCCGAGTCTCATTAAAAAACCCAGACTCAAATAGCAGAGGTAGATCGCAAGTCACTGTGTCAGGATGCACCTATACCTGTAACTAGGGATATTGAATATAAGCTGATCTTTGATTATAATGTTCAGTTCAGACAGATCAAAAGAATTATTTAATGGCACTGGAATACTTTGAGAAAAGATAGGGTCCTTGGACCCCACTTACCGTCACAACCTGGCTTCATATATAAAAGAACTCCCACCTTGAAAGACTGTTTGGCGCCAAGGGTGGTGGACCCACCCGTCCCCAAAATAAGTACTATTTTCCAATTCCTAAATGGTTTTTACGCATGTGGCAGATGCCTAGCATGCAGGAGAGCTAGGTTCAATATAAATAAGAGAAAAGACTTTGTAGCAAACAGCACAGGTAAAAAGTACCCCATTCGGGATCTGATCACATGCACCACCACAGGGGTGGTATATGTCCTGGAGTGTGGCTGCGGTTTGCAGTACATCGGCCTCACTTCCAGGGCATTACACATTAGAGTAGAAGAACATATTAGGAACATAAGAAAGGGGGTAGAATCCCATAGTGTACCCAAGCATTTTAAATACGTACATAATAAATGCTTGGACACTTTCACATTTTGGGGTATTGAACAGGTAAAGCAGCATTGGAGAGGAGGGAATTTTTTAAGGTGTCTCAGTATACGTGAAACCTCTTGGATATTCAAGACCAAAGTTTTGGCACAGAGAGGGATAAACATCGACTTTGACATAAATTGCTTTATCAGTGATAGATACATTTATTAGTTATATAAGCCCTTCTACATATTGTTGAAAATATTTTTTAATTGTTGGTAATCATATTTGATATCCCAATTTTTACTATTTTTTATTTTATAATTATTTTGATTTTTAATACATAATAATTTAATACTTTTTTGGTGCATATTGTCTTTTTTCTTTATGTTAATGTTTTTGTTTTTTTTATTTTATTTATTTTTATTTTTTTCTATATTTAATTAAATATAAAATGAATATAGGAAGTCCACCAATAGTGCAGGCAACAGAATATTTGAGTGCGGGGATCCCACCACCAATATATACTGCGCTCACCTCAAGGCAAGACCCCAGTTTTACTAGAGGGTCATACACACAAAGATCTCCCACTGGAAAGTGAATGATTGGATCAGGTTCTCCAGACGTCCTAACATCAACCAGTGGCTCGTATCAATTCCACAGGTGGGTGAAACACATGGTGGATAAAAGAGTAAAAAACTCTAAGTGCAGACTGCTTCAATAAAAAGACTTGATTTATTTAAATGAAACTACTCACAAAGATACATCCCGGGGTTACAGACCTGTTGATGATGTCACCCGCTGCTGTTAGACCAAGTGAGGATCTGCTCGTTCGTCTCTGCCTACTTGTTGTGGATTGTACTCTGGAGACGATTCAGCAGTCCTTTTACGCATTACACAAGCGATATCAAAGATGTATCTTTGTGAGTAGTTTCATTTAAATAAATCAAGTCTTTTTATTGAAGCAGTCTGCACTTAGAGTTTTTTACTCTTTTATCCACCATGTGTTTCACCCACCTGTGGAATTGATACGAGCGACTGGTTGATGTTAGGACATCTGGAGAACCTGATCCAATCATTCACTTTCCAGTGGGAGATCTTTGTGTGTATGACCCTCTAGTAAAACTGGGGTCTTGCCTTGAGGTGAGTGCACTATATATTGGTGGTGGGATCCCCACACTCAAATATTCTGTTGCCTGCACTATTGGTGGACTTCCTGAATGAAATTAAATTTCTGGAAATCGCTATTATATGAGACTTTATGAACTTTTTAGCGCTGCATCGTTTCATTATCAAAGTTGTATTGGGATTTGTGTTGTCCTTGATGTTCAGCTATCTTTTCGTGCATCCTATATTTTATGTGTACAGAAGTGCGCTGATTGTGTTCCTTGTTACTGATAAAATGAATATAGTCTATTTTTTAAATATAAATGTATTTTAACTTTGTTATGGATATATTGCTGCATATGATTTAGTAATGATGGTGGTAATGTGACGGCGCAGGACATGCAAGCTCCTGTAGTAATTATTGGGTAGATTTAAGTACCTTTTACCCATTTTGTTTGTGTGTCCCCGAGCCGGAGTGACAATGACCCCTTCCGCTCTAGGTCTGACTTCCACATCCAGTGAAGTCATGTGACTTGAGATGGGCGGTGTGAGGGCCGTCACGTCCATGCTCGATACTTGTATTTGCCTAGTACCGCCCCGGTGGGCAGGAGGTGGATATATATCCAGACGTGAGACGCTAAGACTCCACCCTTACTGAAGAAGTCACGCCTTTGACGACATACGTCTAGGGGAGGAGCCTCACATCCGCACGTCACGTTGTGGCCATCAGGTTTTGACTACCCATGTTGTAACTAGCTCGCATGGCATAATGTGCTTTATCTTGTAAGTGTATACTGTTATTTTGGGGCTAAATAAATAGTCCAAATGGAGAGCACTAGATCGTTTCTTTCTTTTGCATATGCTGCTGGAGTCTGTGATCTAAATCTGTATAAACTGAAGTTCCATGACTAATATGGAGGATTGTATCTGAGGGCTATTGCAGCAGTACACCTGATCCCAGGTTTTGGGGATGAATGCACACTAAAGTTATGAGTGAGGTGAGTGGCCAATTTAATTGGTGGAGTACTTATTAGGAGCACCTTCTGTCCTTTGTGCACCCATCGGAAACCTGGCTGTCCCTGTTTGGATCTATTTCCTACTTGATATAATGACCCATCTATGGACTTGATATTGCTGCTAGAGAAATTTTTTTATATGTGTTAAATTTTTTTTGGTAATGCGCAAGCACTTTGTTTTTTTGAATGCGCAAGCACTTTATTGTTTGATATATGAATAAGCAACACTTTATACATGAAGATTGAGTATTTTACTCATTGCACATATAGAATAACATGGTCATTTTCTGTAAGTGAGGAATAATTTTTCACATTTATTAATCATAGGGCGCTAGCACTTATGTGTTGAAAATGGTAGCGCTGCACAGTATTTTGATTTATTCTTGTTTCTGGTGAGGTGAAAACACTAGGTCTGTGCCAGCAGCCACCACTTTATAGAAGAGTGTGTGTATATATTCCTTTATGGTGATACACATTCTTTTGTAAATATACCCAATTGTGTTGCTTTCTTTTGAAAGTGGGAGATATTTGTGCTGATTTATTTTATTTATTCACAGCGGAGACACGATTACTTCTTTCCCCCACTGTGGACTGTCTTCGGGCTATTATCTCTCTGTGTAACCGTGTTAAGTCACTGGATCTGAGTAAGATTTCTAAATCTATGTTGTGGACTAGACAAAAGTTTTATGAATATTTCAATTAGGCTCATAGGATGCTAGTTTGTAAACTGAAACCATGCCCCTTTCATGGCAATCCAATGGTACCCCTACCTATAGTCCTCGAGCCATGTCCAAGTTGTTTGGTGAATTCTACCAAAAGCTTTATGATTGTTTGAACACAGACCTACACTCCCAATTTACAGAAGAGAATTTTTTTTGCTTCCTGCTGCCCAAATTATCTCCTGATAGTCGATCTAAATTAAATGCGCCTATCACTGCTGAGGAAATAGCTGAGGTTGTTTGACACTTACCGTCACATAAGTCACCAGGCCCTTATGGACTGCCTTATTCTTATTATAAGGCCTTCCTTCTAGCTCTGACCCCTCACCCCAGTCAATTTGTTTGCCTCCCTGATAAAGGGTACTGTACCACATACACAATTTTTACATGTTTTCATTACAGTTATCCCAACATCAGATAAAGACCCAACTATATATCCCCGACAAATATTGACCAATTGCCTTATTGAATTTGGACGACAAGATATTTATGAAAATTATTGCAAATAGAATACCACTTTTACTCCCGTCACTAATATGTAAAGACTACAGTTGAGCGAACACCTGGTTGTTCGGGTTTGGCGGGTTTGGCTGAACTTCCCGAAAAAGTTTGAGTTCGGCCCCGAACTTGACTCGAACTTGACCCCGAACCGAATTGAAGTCAATGGTGACTTTTGGTCACTAAAATGGCTCTAAAAAAGTCCTGGAAAGGGTTAGAGGGCTGCAAAAGGAAGCAAAGTGGGGGTAAGAGTAGGACAAGTGCCCTGCAAACAAATGTGGATACGGAAATAACTTAAAATCACATAAAAAAAAATGTAGGAGGAGGTGGATGTGGAGTAGGAGGTTGAGGACGCCTCAAAAAAGGAATAAGTTCACTTAAGTATACCAATGGCTGTGTAAGGCCCGATATAAATTTCTATTCTGCACAAGGTACAGACAAGTCTTGTGGGATCCATGCCTGGTTCATTTTAATAAATGTTAGCTTGTCCACGTTGGCTGTGGACAGGCGGCTGCACTTGTCTGTGATAACGCCCCCTGCCGTGCTAAACACACGTTCAGACAATACACTGGCTGCTGGGCAGGCCAGCACCTCCAAGGCATAAAGGGCAAGCTCAGGCCATGTGCCCAATTTGGAGACCCAGAAGTTGAATGGGGCAGACCCATCAGTCAGTATGTGTAGGCGTGTGCACACATACTGTTCTACCATGTTGCTGAAATGCTGCCTTCTGCTAAGACCTTGCCTATCAGCTGGTGATGCTGTTTGTTGTGGCGTGCTGCTGACAAAGCTTTTCCACATTTCGGCCATGCTAACCCTGCCTTCTGAGGTGCTGGCGGTGCCACAGCTGCATTGGCAACCTCTTCCTCCTCCTCTGCCTTCGCCTTTTCCTCCCACTGAGCCACTGGTGTCATTTGGGAATGCCCTCAGCAGCGTGTCTACCAGCATGCGCTAGTAGTCACGCATCTTCCGATCGTGCTCCAGTGAGGGAATTAAGGACGGCACCTTGTCCTTGTAATGGGGATCCAGCAGGGTGGCCACCCAGTAATCAGCACAAGTTACAATGTGGGCAACTCGGCTGTCGTTGCACAGGCACTGCAGCATGTAGTCTCTCATGTGTGCCAGGCTGCCCAGAGGCAAAGACAAGCTGTCCTCTGTGGGAGGTGTATCATCTGTGTCCTCCGTATCCCCCCAGCCATGCTCCAGTGATGTCCACGGGCTGTGTTGGGTGCCACCCTGCTGTGAACACGGTTCCTCCTCCTTCTCCTCCTCCTCCTCCTCATCCTTGTCCTCCTCATCCTCCAGAACTGTGCCCTGACTTGAAAATTTTTTACCTGGCCTATGCTGGTGCAGGAACCCACCCTCCGAGCCACTTGTGAATGACTGGCCTGATAACCGTGGAAATTACCCATCTTCCTCCTCCTCTTCCTCCTGTGCCACATCCTCTTCAATCATCGCCCGAAGTGTTTTTTCAAGGAGACATAGAAGTGGTATAGTAATGCTGAGAACAGCGTCATCGGCACTGGCCATGTTGGCGGAGTACTCAAAACACCGCAATACGCTACACAGGTCTTGCATGGAGGCCCACTTGTTGGTGGTGAAGTGTTGCTGTTCTGCAGAGCGACTGACCTGTGCATGCTGCAGCTGAAATTCCACTATTGCCACTGGCCATGCTGGTGGAGTACTTGAAACACCGCAATATGGTACACAGGTCTCGCATGGGGACCAACTCGTTGAAGTGGTGCTGTTCTGCAGAGTGACTGACCTGTGCGTGCTGCAGCTGAAACTCCACTATTGCCTGCTGCTGCTCGCATAGTCTCTCCAGCATGTGCAAGGTGGAGTTCCACCTTGTGGGCACGTTGCATAGGAGGCAGTGAGCGGTAAGGCCGAAGGTCCGCTGCAGCGCAGACAGGCGAGCAGCAGCAGGGAGAGAACATCGAAAGCCCACACAGATGGCCCGCACTTTCTGCAGCAGCTCTGACATATCCGGGTAGTTTTTTAGAAATTTCTGCACCACCAAATTCAGCACATGCGCCAGGCAAGGGATGTGCGTCAAACCGGCTAGGCCCAGAGCTGCTACGAGATTTCACCCATTATCGCACACCACCAGGCCGGGCTTGAGGCTCAGTGGCAACAACCACTCATCGGTCTGTTATTCAATGCCCATCCACAGCTCCTGCACAGTGTGGGGTTTATCACCCAAACATATCAGTTTTAAAACAGCCTGCTGTCGTTTCCCCCTGGATGTGGGGAAGTTGGTGGTGAAGGTGTTACGCTGACAGGATGAGGAGGTGGTAGAGGAGGAGGAAGCGGAGTAGGAGGAGGAGGCAACAGGAGGCAAAGAGAAATGCCCTGCAATCCTCAGTGGCGGAAGGACATGCGCCAAACTGCTATCCTCCTCAGGTCCACCCGCCACTACATTTGCCCAGTGTGCAGTTAGCGAGATATAAAGTCCCTGCCCCTGCTTACTGGTCCACGTATCAGTGGTTATGTGGACCTTGCCACAGATGGTGTTGTACAGTGCACACTTGATCTTGTCCTGGAATTGTTTGTGCAGGGAAGGGATGGCTCGTCTGGAAAATTAGTGGCAGCTGGGAACCACGTACTGTGGGACAGCCACCCCCATCAGGTTTTTAAAACTGTCTGTGTCCACCAGACGGAATGACAGCATCAAAGGCCAGGAATTTGGAAATGCTGGTATTCAGGGCCAGGGATCGCGGGTGGGTAGGGGGTACTTCCTCTTTCTCTCCAGTGTTTGGGAGATGGAGAGCTGTAAGCTTCCATGGAACCATGTGGAAATGCTTGGGGACAGTGGCGGACATGGTGGCGTTGCTGTCACATGCTCTGTTTGCTGGGTGGCAGGTGACACTGGCACTGTAGAGGTGCAGGAAGAGGCCGAGGCAGCAGCAGAAGAAGGAGCAAGAGGGGCCCGAGACCTTTCTTGGATTTTGAGGTGCTTATTCCACTGCAGCTTGTGCTTTGTATGTAGATGCCTGGTCATGCAGGTTGTGCCCAGGTTTAGAACATTTATGCCTCACTTCAGGCTCTGATTGCAGAGCGTGCAAACCACTCGTGTCTTGTCATCGGCACATTGTCTGACGAAATGCCACGCCAGGAACTCCTTTGAGCTGCCTTTGGTGTGCTAGGTCCCTGGGTGCAGTGGGTAGTAGCAGACATCCTGTCTAGGGGATGGTCACTCCGCTTTTACAACCTGCTTCCTCTTTTGCTGTGCTGGTGCCTCTGTGCGACCACCGCCTCTTCCTCCAAACTCCATGTGGGGTCTAGAACCTCATCATCCTCCACATCATCTTCCACCCACTCTTCACCACTGCCCTCCTTGTCAGTCTGCACACTGTAGAAAACCACAGCAGTTGGCACCTGTGTTTCGTCATCATCAGAGACGTGCTGCGGTGTCCTCATCCTGAAACAGAAGTGGTTGGGCATTGGTGCACTCAATGTCTTCCACTTCTGCGGCAGGGCTATGTGGATGGCCCACGGAAAGCACACCAGCAGAGTCATCAAAAACCATAAGAGACTGCTGCATGACTTGGGGCTCAGGCTGCTTGGCTGATTTACAAGGGGTTGAGGTGAAAGACAGATGGACATGGAGTTCAGGTGCCAACTCTGAGCTTTCAGCAAGGGACCGGGTGGGAGACAATATGAAGGAACTGGAGGCATTGTCAGCCACCCAATCTACTATCGCTTGTACTTGTTCTGGCCTCACCATTCATTGAGCGGCATTCGGGCCTACCATATAATGTTGAAGGTTCTGTCGGCTACTCGCACCTGAGGAAGGTGTTTCACTTGTGCGTGTAGCTGGCACAGATCGACCACGTCCTTTCCTTGCAACAGGAGCTTCACCAACACCACCAACACCAGCAGCACCAGCAGCACCACGACCACGACCACGTCCCTTATTTTACGCTCTCCTCATTCTGGACGCAAATGTACTATTTAGCACAAATTTATATCTAGAGTTGAGCGAATACCTGGACGTTCGAGTTCAGCGGGTTCGAACGTTCCGGAAACGTTCGGGTTCGGTACCGAACGTTATCCGAACTTTACCCCTGAAGTCAATGGGGACCCGAACTTTTCGGCACAAAAATGACTGTAAAAAAGTCCTGGAAAGTGCTAGAGGGCTGCAAAAGGAAGAAAATGGGAGATGTTACTAGTTCTGCAATCTGTCCCTCAAAGCAGTAGTAATCTCTACCTAGTCCAGTATCAGATCATTCTGTAATCAGATCGTTCTGTAATGCAGGATGAGAGATCGTTCTGTAATCAGATCGTTCTGTAATGCAGGATGAGAGATCATTCTGTAATCAGATCTTTCTGTAATGCAGGATGAGATGTTATAGATCTACAATCTGTCCCTCAAAGCAGTAGTCGTAATCTCTACCTAGTTATTATCACTGCAATCTGTCTCTCACAGCGCCGGCAGCATTCTCTCCCTACACTAACCCGAGAGCATGTGACATGCAGCACTGTGACTCCAGCCTCATATAGAGGCTGGGTCACATGATGCACTGGCCAATCACAGCCATGCCATTAGTAGGCATGGCTGCGATGGCTTCTAGGGAAAACCAGTGAAACGCTTTTGGATTGGCTGCCCTGCAGCTATTCAACATGCGTGATAAAATACCAGAACCCAGAACCCGAACGTTTTTCTCAAACTTTACAGTTCGGGGTCGCTCAACTCTATTTATATTATTTTTTAAACTGGCAATGTAGACACACTTTTTAATTTAGTGCAAGAAATGCACAGCAAGGTGAAAATGTACTATGTAGCACCATTTTTTTTTTTTTTTAAACCAGCAATGTCGACGCACTTTTTAATTTTGTGCAAGAAATACACAGCAAGGTGTAAATGTACTATGTAACACTATTTTTTATATTTTTTTTAAACCAGCAATGTTGATGCACTTTTTAATTTTGTGCAAGAAATGTACAGCAAGATGCAAATGTACTATATAGCACTATTTTTTATTTTTTTTAAAACCAGCAATGTTGACGCTCTTTTTAATTTTGTGCAAGAAATGCACAGCAAGGTACAACTGTACTATGTAGCACTATGTATTATTCTTTTTTTTTAAACCAGCAATGTAGACGCACTTTTTATTTTTGTGCAAGAAATGCACCGCTGACCGCAAATGTAGTATTTTGAATATTTTTTTTTAAACCAGCAATGTAGACGCATTTTTTATTTTTGTGCAAGAAATGCACCGGTGGCCACAAACGTAATATTTAGAATATTCTTTTTTTTAAATCAGCAATGTAGACGCACTTTTTATTTTTGTGCAAGAAATGCACCGCTGGCCGCAAATGCAGTATTTAGAATATTTTTTTTTTAAGCCAGCAATGTAGACGCACTTTTTATTTTTGTGCAAGAAATTCACCGCTGCCTGCAAACGTAGTATTTAGAATATTTTTTTTTAAACCAGCAATGTAGACGCACTTTTTTTTTTTTTTTTTTTACTTTATAGTACAAAATTTTTATTGACTGAATGAAAAACAAGCCAATAACTTCACAATCCATGTAAAGCTTATCACATTAGCCAGAAATCTGTTACTGTCTCTGAAATGTTTGGAACACGTTGTTCTGAGCAGTTATTAGGCACCAAGATACGTTTATTTTTACTTGTTTTTTTTTTTTTTTTCAAATAGAATTTATTGAAATTTTTATACAAAGAAAAGATCACGGTACGGCAATGCTCAGAGTCGTGATAACACTCACATCTTCTATAATTTTCTATCATTGAACAGATAGTCAAGCAAGGTACACAGTAACATAACATGGTAC
>BLSH010024049.1:892019-903434 GCA_018402905.1 Glandirana rugosa
TTTAGATAATTCGCGTCCACAACGATAACGACACGAGTGTCGGTGCCTCGTAGGTCTCTGGTGGGTGTAACAAACGTATACTTCATTTTGATATGGGTGGTCTGTGTTTACGGATTTTACATACTGTACTGTCCTGTGTTTATGTTTATGTTTACGTTGTATTAATACATTTGGTGACCTGGTTTGTTTATTCAGGTCCCCATATTTTTTTGTTGTATTCCACTCACTAGTCACATTCCCGTTTTTTTGTCCTGACTCTTCCTCGATGTCAATAGTTGGACCCGTTCGAGGTGTCCCTCAAAACTGGTTTCTACACTAGTTGGTGAAAAGTATACATTAATTTCTACTTTAATTACATATGAAAAGTGGTTGATCACATCTTTGGTCAAAACTCCCTGTGGAGCTTGCCCAGGTTGATAACTGTAGCTCCTTCTCAGTCCTGTTTTTTTGCCCTTACACTGATCACTCACCTTATGTTGTTTTTTTATACCCCTGGACTTATTTGTTTGGTCCAGTGGTTTACATAATTATGTTGCATTTGTATTTGTATTTGTGTCCTGTCATGTCATACATTTTAGGCATTTGTGTCTGGTGGGTATAGTTTTACTTCATATGCAAACAATGTGGGTGGTCTCTGGATGCTCCGTGGCTGTGAGCACAGCAATAGCAACACCTGCGCTTAATAGATTTCTATCATGTGATCGGTCGGTAGGATGTGTATATATACACCCCCGCCCAGCAGGTGGCGCTAGTCCTGACGAAGCTGGGGTACCAGCGAAACGCGTAGACAGTTGTGCCTACACGCCAGCTCGCTAGCACCCACATCCCCATGAGGTTTTGATCCCCGCTGAGAACCATACGTCCCCGCCAGGAATGCTGGAACGACCCGTCGGCATGCTCGCTAGCACTGCTTCTATGTGTGGAGAACTCCAGTGGATCCGTGTGACTGTATCCTGCCTTCACTACAGGGACCGGTCTTTGGCACAGTTGGTCACCGTCCGGATCGGTGAGTGTATACCGCTAGCGTGCTGATTTTTCCAGTGCTATATTTTTATTTTACATCCAGGTTGTCCCCGTTCCACCTGCTGGCGCTCATCTTCGCCACTACCTTGGTCTCCCCCCCAGGTGACATCTCGAGACTGTCCGGGTCCGGAGCTGTGTTTCTCCCTCTCCCCTATTTGCAGTCCGTGCAGGTCCCACCCGCAGATCCTGCGGTTACCTCGCCAGATCCCGCTCCACTAGGACTGAGCCATTCCTACCTGTCTGTAGCCGCCCCCCCTCCCCCTGTATTTTGGACTTCCATCGGAGGTCGGGGGAACTTGCTATCATCAGGCAAGTATTTGGCATTCGCCTGGGTGCCGTGGCCAAGGGTAGTCAGTCCGTAGCTTGCCTCATCTGGCTGTTGCCATCATCGGATTGACCCCTCCACTCTGTTATTGGTCATTATTTTTTGACTTTGTAATTTATTCTGAGTATCGGCCACGTCCTAGCCGGGGACATAAAATAATGTTATTGTGGCTTCTTACTGCATTGCATGCATGTCCATGGTTATATTATATTATATTTGTTGGTTTTATGCCCTCCAGGGCTGATCCTCCTTCCATGGTCATATTTAATTTACTGCCGGGATCCCTCTCCGTGTTTTGGGGTTGTGTGGGCTGTGTTGCTGGCTCTCCTCTTTACCATTCAGGTTAGAGGGCATTTCCATTCCGGAAAGCCCTCACCTGACTGGCCCTGAGGAGCCTGTGTGTGTGTGTTTTTTTAGTTACTGTGTCTGACAACGTTGTCAATGGTGGTGGTCTTCTGATTGGTTTTTACTCATGCTCCATCTGTGTGCACATCCAGTTGCAGCATTGTTTCCAAATAAAATTCAACAATTTTTCATATTGTATTCATGTTTGGTCTCTTTTTCTACATATGTATATCCCAGTGGCTACCTATATGGTGACTTTATGGACAGCCTCCTGTGCTGCCCTTTTTTTGTATGTTTTTCGTTTTGTTATCACCATTGTAGCCCCAGGGTTAATTATGTATCCCTGAGAGGATTGATGTGATTTCAAACCTGTGTTCATTTTAGAGTCCTATCTGACCCCCTTGGGGTTTCCCTGTTTTTTGTCCCTTTAAAAGGCACCTCGATTAAGCAGGTGTTTAGTGAATCCTAGAAATATTTCCCGCCAAACAAATAGGCCCCCAGGGGGGGGGACACACCCAATTGTGATCCCGAATAACGGGCGGAGAGTGCATTGGTGACTAGTATAACATACTCACAACTGTAACTTAACGCCATATAACAGATTGCTCCGAGACTTGCATCTGGTATACTTCATCTTCAAGATTAGAGACACGATGTTCCACTTCATTTAATCTTGTACCGTGGTCGCTAATCACCTTCTGGAACTGGGTCAGGCTGTTGCTGATCGCTGCCTGTACAGAGGATTCGATCGTTGGAGCAAGGAGGGCAGCCACCGCCCGCGCTAATTCGTCAATGGACGTGTCCCCTTTCAATTTCTGTGGGGTGTGTGCGGGTGCTCCAACCTCCATTTCAGGGTCCTCTGGGTGAGCAGCAGGGTTGGGATGTGCCCCTGGGTGAGTCCCCGCTGATTGCAGGCTGTGCGGAGCCGCCTGGTTGCCGGGATGAGCTCCGGGAGCGTAGGCTGAAGCCGGGGCCTCGATTTCGGGCGTCCGCGGCGGAAGTGAGGGGGCCGCTCGCGGAGCGTTTTTTTCAAGGTATTTATCCATACCCCGGGCTTTGAGCTATGCTTGCTGTATTGGGGTAGACCCCAGCTGGTACCTATGTGCGGATGGGTTTTTTTAGGCCGGTTTTTGAGGGCTTTGAGCGGGAGCTAGCACCGCAGCAGCTGCTCCATACGGCGCTGATCCCGGAAGTCTTGACGCACTGCTGGCCGCAAAATGTAGTATTTAGAATTTTTTTTTTTTTAAACCAGCAATGTAGATGCACTTTTTATTTTTGTGCAAGAAAAGCACCGCTGGCCGCAAATGTAGTATTTAGAATATTTTTTTTTTAAGCCAGCAATGTAGACGCACTTTTTATTTTTGTGCAAGAAAAGCACCACTGGTCACAAATGTAGTATTTAGAATATTTTTTTTTTAAAACCAGCAATGTAGACGCACTTTTTATTTTTGTGCAAGAAATGCACCGCTGGCTGCAAATGTAGTATTTAGAATATTGTTTTATTAAACCAGCAATGTAGACGCACTTTTTATTTTTGTGCAAGAAATGCCCCGCTGGCCGCAAATGTAGTATTTAGAATATTTTTTTTTTTTCCAAGAGATTTTATTGTCATTTTCAGTAAACAACAGGTTACAGAGCAGAAATTTGAAAGGTACGATTGGTACAATTGTGGTAGAGTTACAGTCAAGATATATAACATTATTAACCATAGGTGTGGTGCTGGATTGGGGGTAGGGAGATTGAGGTCTGAGTGAGCTGAACTGGGGAGGAAGGGGGGGGGGGGGAGGGGGTGGCTGCATAGACGGGGCTGATCGAGAGAGTTTGGTAGTTGTGGAGATTTTTGAAGTTTTGGAGATTTTTGAGGTTTTTAAGGTTTTTTTGAGATTTTGACTGATCTGGTGGTTATTGTTGGTGGTATATGTCAGGGTTACTTTAGGTTGAATCGCATTTTGAAGAGAGGGGGTGAGTTTTTGGTTAAGGGGTTTATTAAGGGTAGTTGGGTCGCCGTGATCTAAGGTTTGAGGGTGAAGTTCAGGGTTTATGTAAGGAGATATTTTGAGCTTTGTTATATGGGGGCTAGCGTTGGATGCGCCAGCAGCAAGGGGGAAGCCATGAAGAGGGGGGTGTTGATATTCTCCAATGCAGAAGAGATGGATGGTACCCATCTCCTTGCATATAATGAGAAGTAGTGAATGGATGGACTTCTGTCAAACCCTAAAATATACAGTACAGACAACAATCGGAAAATGTACACTGAACATGTAATATGCATTTCATAGACAAAAAAAGAAGCATTTTACTCCTAGTAGTCGATTTGGGCCAGTATCTCATGTGGTTTTGGCCATAGTCCGACATTCGTGTTAGCGTTGTTTAGAGGCTTATAGATCCAGGAGGAGTTCCGAGATTCAGGATGAGGAGGGTTGATCCATCCGGGGGAGGATTTGTTTGAGTCCATCGTGATAGAGGTGGGTGGATTTTTGGAGGTGGTCTCGTTCATTTTGAGTGAGAGACTGTTGCATGTATATCCCCCATTTCTTGTGAAATCTTGCACTTGCAGAGGTTGATGAGGAGTCCGAAGAGAGTTTGTCCATATAAAGTAACCAGGTAAGGTCTTTTTGAACCTGTGGTAGGGATGGACCCGGTGAGTGTGTCCAGTTAGGATAGCCTTGCGTGCAGTTAAGAGGACCGTGTGTATCCATGGCGCAGGTAAGGGACTGGCAGTATGATGGGGCGTCTTATAGCCAGAGTGGTCCCAGTAGCCAAGTAGTAGGGTCATCGAGTCTTTGCGTAGGCTTATATCGGTTATCCTGTATATGAAGGAGATGATTTGATCCCAGAAGGATGTTATGCGTGGGCAAAGCCAGAATCTATGAAAAAAGGTGGGCTTGTCAGCGGAGCATAGTGGGCAGACCGAGGTTGTTCTTGTCCTTTAGGAAAGGGATGTAAGCCCTGTGTAGTAGTTTCAGTTAGGTTTCTTTCCATGCTTTGGTGTGGCGTAGGACTGAGTTGTAGCCTGAGGCTATTTTTTCCTCCAGACCTTCAACAGGAAGATCTTTGGACCATTTAGATGCGACAATAGACATGGTAGATGTGGTAGTTATGCTTAACAAGGAATGATAGATGGCAGATGTGGATATCTTCTTGTCTGCCATCAGTTTGTCTATGTGGTTGTTTCCATGCGACGATTGTACATAGCTGATGCATTGGGCATGCTGGAATGCATGAGAGGACGGCAGATGGTGAACTTGTGACAGGTCCGAGAAGAGTATCGGTATACCAGTGGAGGAGTCAAACAGAGAGGCAAAATTGGATAGTCCCCGGGTCTCCCATATGCGAAAAGGCAAGCTATCCAGAGCTGCCGGGAAGTCAGGATTACCCCGAATCGGGAGATGTTGAGAGATAAAGAGAGGGAGCTTTTGATGCTTACGTGCTTCTCTCCAGGCTATGATCGTATCTCTAAGAATAGCATTGTGTCTAAGATGGGGTGGTAACGTTTTCCATTTCATATGTAGCATGGAGGTGAAAGAGTATGGGGCCACCATACTGGATTCAATGTGAAAATTTGAGTATCGGGAGGATTGGGTTATCCAGTCAATTCCTGTTCTAAGGAGACAAGATAGGTTATGCAGCCTAATGTTGGGTAGGTTAGCCCCTCCTTCGCCTCTTGGGGAGTGTAGCTTTGCCAGAGCAATACGCAGTCTTTTGTTTTTCCATAGAAATTTGTTAAGAGATTTGTTCAGACATTGAATGTCTTTATGTTTTAGCAACAGAGGGATAGTTTGCATGGGATATAAGAGTTTGGCAAAGCAGACCATCTTGTAGAGGTGGCATCTCCCCAAGAGGGATAGGGGGAGGTCCATCCATCTGGTTAATTCTTGACAGATTTTGTGTATTAGTGGAGGGTAATTAAGGGAGTAAAGGGAGGAGGGGGTTTTGCCAATGTTAATCCCCAGGTAGGTAATATGGGATTTCGCTAGGGAGAAGGGAGAGTCCTTGATCCATGTGGGATGTTTAGTGTTGCCTAGGGGGAGGACTTCACTTTTGGGGTAGTTAATGCGGAGGCCTGAATAGGATCGGAAGGTATTGAATATTTGTTTAATGGCGTGCACTTCAGCGGCCGGATCGGCTGTAAAGATGAGAATATCGTCCGCGAATAGTGCCGTTCTCAATTCCTGTCCGCCGACATGAACGCCATGTATGGGAGCCGAGGAGAGGAGAAACCTGGATAACGGCTTTATAGCCAAGTTGTACAACAGGGGTGAGAGTGGGCACCCCTGCCTCGTCCCTTTGAAGAGATGGAATTCCGGACTTCGGATGCCAGAGGTCACTATTGAGGCCGTAGGGGAAGCATACATTTGACGTATCAGGTGTAAGAAGGGACCTTGAAATTTGAAAGAGTCTAGGACGTGGAGAAGCCATTTAATGCTGACATTGTCAAATGCCTTCTCGGCGTCTAACGTGAGGATAGCTATCTGTTCCTTGGGATGGTTGTTTGCGTGTTCTAAAATAGTCAGGACCTTTCTAATATTTAAGGTGACTGTTCAGCCTTTTACAAAGCCGGATTGCGCAGGGTGGATGAGAGTTTGGGATAATGTCCGCTAGTCTGGTGGCTATGATATTTGAAAGGAATTTGGCATCCAGATTTAACAATGAGATGGGTCTGTATGAGCCTGGTTCTAGTTGGTCCTTTCCTTTTTTGCTTAGTAATTTGATAATGGCTTGATTGCTGGTGGGCATGTATGTGTCCCCGGACCAGATGCCATTGAATACCGCAAGTAGTGTGGGGGAGAGGGCTTCTCTGAGAGGCTTATAAAACTCGCCAGTGAGGCCGTCCGGGCCAAGAGCTTTGTTGGGTGAGGTATTTTGAATGGCCGTGTATAGTTCTTGGTCTGTGATTGGGGAGTTCAGGAATTGTAGTTGTTGGGGGGATATGTGAGGGAGGTCAAGGGAGTCCAAGAAAATTTTGGCTGCGTCAGAGTCAATGGTGTCTGGGGCATAGAGTGTGGAATAGAAGTCCAGCATAATTTGGGTGACGTCTTTGGGAGTAGATTTGATATTACCCTGTTTATCTCTGAGAGAGGTAATATGTGTGGGATGATGTGGGCCTTTGCATAGTCTGGATAGAAGTTTGCCTGATTTGTTGCCATATCTATAGTATGTTGCCTCCATTGATGCTCTTTTGGTTAGTTCCAGTCTGTCTGCCCAATGGTCAAAGAGACGTTTGGCAGCATGCCAATTTTCCCTGTTAATCTGCGTGTTGGAGGAGGCTAAAGCATGTTGTGCTATTTGGAGAAGGGAACTAGCTTCCCGGTATTCGGTGAGTGTCTTTTTTTTTATAGAAAGAGGAGTAGGATATTATTTTACCTCTAAGAAATGCTTTACCTGCCTCCCAGAAGAGGTTGGGGTTCGCTTGGTGGTCAGAGTTAGTGAGTGAGTAGTCTTCCCAGGCTTTAGTAATGTATGTATGGAAGTCGGTGTTGTTCGCGAGGAAAGAAGGAAATCTCCAAGAGCGAGCATTAGGATGGGGGATCTGGTCGTTTAATGTCAGTGAGATAGGGGTGTGGTCCGAGATGGCCATCTTGTGGATATCCGTGCCCGATATGTGAGGTAACAAGTCCTCAGTGGCGAAGAGGTAGTCAATTCTAGTTAATGTCATGTGGGGGGAGAATAAAAGGTATACTCCCTGTCAGACGGATGTTGGAGTCTCCAGACGTCTGTGAGGTGCAGGGATGTCATTGTATCTGAGAGCGGGGTGTGGGTCTGGTCTTTCCCAGTGGCTTTAGTGTCATGATGAGGTTTTGGACGTAATTTGTCCGCCAAGGGGTGCATAAGAGAGTTGAAATCCCCGCCCACTATGTGCGGTATGTGAGGGTGTTGGAGAAGATGGGTGGAGAGATCTGTGAAGAATTGGGAGTCCGGGTTATTGGGTGCGTATACACAGGAGATGTTTAAGTCTTTGTGTCCCCGTTTGAGATGCACCGTGACTATGCGACCTTGGGAGTCTGCGTTCGACGATACGACCGTGTTTACTAGGCGTTTATGGATTAGGATAAGGGTTCCTGCTTTTTTGCCCACTGCCCCTGAGCCCAGGACTAGCCCTACCCATAGTTTGTGCATGCGTTGGAAGTCTTGGAATTGGAGATGGGATTCCTGTAGTAAGGCTACATCTGTTTTTAGGCGGAGTAGGTGTCTCAAGATTTTCATTCGCTTGTGGGGGGATTTTAATCCCTTAACATTCCATGACATAATGTTCATAAAGGAGATGTAGACGGGGGAGTTGAGCAGAGTTTGTAGATTTTGTGTTTTTTAGGGCGAGCAGTGCAGACGCTCACCCGCGTTAATGGGGTCTGTGGTGAGGCATGAAGGTCAGCTATGGAGTATGTCAGCCAATTCAGTACATAGTATTCAGGGGGGTTATGCAGCGAGTTGGTGGGGGTGGGGGGGGGGTGATCAGGAAGGTGGAGAATATATAGGGATAACAATAAAGCAATCATTAACTTCACTTTTTTCCACATGGTTTCGTCACGGGAAAGTGCAGCACCCAGGGGGGGAGGAAGCCGAGAAAGGGATGTATATCAGAAAGAACCCCTTACAGAGTGGCAAGGAGGTTCATTGTGATTTCCCTTGCGAATAAAAGACACGGTGCGCAGGATCTGGGTGGGAGGAAGCCATGTGGGTAAAGTGACAACTAGAGAACAGTAATTACATGACTAGAGTTCCTGTCACGCTTTAGACTGGCCAAAGCGGGAGAGGAATAACATAGTTTACGGAGCATATGAGCAAAATTGTAGTTTAGAGGAGGTCACAGTAGCTTTAAGGTGTCACTGTCGACGTTTAGGTGGTACAGTGGAGAGTTACAGAAATGTATAGTGTTCGTATACACATCTGAGCAGGCGGGAGAGTTGTGGAAAAGCTCCGACTGGTGTTCCAGAGGGGATGATTTCTTTCATGAGAGTTCCATGTGATTTGTCCCGAGTGTTTTGAGCCTTTTAGCTGAATCCTTTCTGGGACTCCTTTGGTCCATGAGGCGTGATGAGCATTGGTCTTTGGAGGTTGCTTTGGCATAGGATATGGGGTCCAGGGTTCTCAGGAAGTGGTCTGCTTCAGACGGGGTATGAAAGGTGAGTTGCTCGCCGTTAGGTGCTTTGACTCGGAGCGTTGCTGGAAAAGCCAAGGTGAATTTTATCTGCCTTTTGAATAGGTCTGAGCAGATGTTTTGGAAAGCCTTCCTCTTCTTGGCTACCTCTGCTGAATAATCAGCGAAGATTAGGATTTTCGCCCCATCGATTGTCAGCGTTTTGCTTTGCCTGAATTTCTGTAAGATGGCATGTTTGTTCGCGTAATTTAAATATTTAGCGATGATCGGTCTCGGACCGGGGCGGGTGGGGGCAGGGGTTCCAAGTCTGTGTGCTCTTTCCACCTGGAAGGGACCCCTTAGGCCTAGGGCTTCGGGGATTTTTACCGCGCAGAAGTTGGCGAGATCACCTGATGGAAGAGATTCAGGTGCCCCAATGAAACGGAGGTTGCTCCTTCTGGAGCAATTTTCGAGGTCTTCGAGTTTCTCAATGATGAGGGTGATCTGTTTGTCCTGTGAGGTGTCTGATTCCTGAGTCTGATACACTTCTTCCTCCAGGTGTGCTATGCGTTGCTCTGCTTCTTGTAGTCTGCCCGCATGAGCTTTGAGATCCTTATGGATCTGAGCCATCCCTTCCTGCACTGCCTTCTCCACGGATGCTGTAATCATGGGGGACAGGAGAGCCGCTACCGCTTGGGCAATGAGCTCCGTAGGACGATCGTCCTGTCCGAAGGTAACAGAAGGAGCGGCTTCTCCTGCATGTGGCGCCACCGCCATGACAGGCTGAGCGGCCTGTTCGGAGCCCTCCGGCGGTTTGACGAACTGTGCCTGGCGAAACGGTCCCTTGTCTAGGTATCGCTCCATACCACTGTCTAGGATGGCTCCGGGTTGCAGGGAAGAGGTGTAGAGGGGTCTGTGCAGTTTCTTTTTGCAGATTTTGGGCTTCTCCGCGGGAGCTGCTAGGACGCGCTACTAGTCCATGGAGTGCCGGAACCGGAAGTCCATATTTTTTTTTTTTTTACGCCAGCAATGTAGACGCACTTTTTATTTTTGGGCAAGAAAAGCACCACTGGTCGCAAATGTAGTATTTCGAATATTTTTTTTTTTTAAACCAGCAATGTAGACACACTTTTTAATTTTGTGCAAGAAATGCCCCGCTGGCCGCAAATGTAGTATTTAAAATATTTTTTTTTTCTCTTTCAAAGGTTTTATTGGTTTAAAACAGATACAGAAATATAAACGTACAAAAAGCCACATAAGTATTAGAAAAATCCTTGTGGGAACAGGTCTGAGGATTAAGCAAACATTGTCATATATAACAAATCTGCATTCACTTACTGGTCCCGTTAAACGGGCACATTCAGGTAGGTGTGGAGCATCTAGAGGTAAGTTATTTGCTAAAGCCAGGAGAGACTAATGAGCAAGAGATCGCCTAATATTCCAGACGCCCCACTGGGAACAATCTGCGTCTGGACCAGAGGACGATTATAGAGTATATCACAGTTCTAAATTCAGACTTCCTGGCTGAGGGTGTGCCCTAACATGGGATATATGAAATGGCAATATCAGAAACAGTGAGGTAATAAACATCTGGGGGGAGAGAAAGAAACTGAGGTAAGGTGAATTCCCGAATGTGGGCGTGTGACAATCTCCAACCATCGATTGGAGAGCATTTATGTATAATGAGAAGCAGACCTGATCATTCTAAGGATGGTGGTGTGGCAAACTAAACTAAAACTTAGGGAAGTATGGAAGGAAAGAGAGGAAAAGATAGCGTAGGAAGGGGAACAGAGAGGAAATAGGGGGAAAAGAAGAGAAAGAGAGCGGGGGGGGGGGGTGGGTAGAGGAGAGGGGGGGGTGTCCCGGGGAGACTTTACTGCTCATGTCGGGGGCACTGCAGAATTCAGTGTGTGATTGTGGTTGAGGGCTGGGTTATTAATGGGTTTGGCAATGTCAAGGGGTTAGAGGGCTGTGATCGAAGTTGGACGGGACAAAGTGTTCCATCCAGGGTTTCCATAATCTCTCTTGGGGCACAGTTTTGTCCAAGATGATGGCTTCTACTCTGGCATGGATCATGGCCCTTGTGACCCTATTTTTGACTTCAGTAATGTTGAGAAGGGGAGTTTTCCATGCCTTTGCTATCGTTTGTTTCAAATTTTTTTTTTTTTTTAAACCAGCAATGTAGACGCACTTTTTATTTTTGTGCAAGAAATGCCCCGCTGGCCACAAATGTAGTATTTAGAATATATATTTTTTTTAAACCAGCAATGTAGACGCACTTTTTATTTTTGTGCAAGAAATTCACCGCTGGCCGCAAATGTAGTATTTAGAATATTTTTTTTTTAAATCAGCAATGTAGACGCACTTTTTATTTTTGTGCAAGAAATTCACCGCTGGCCGCAAATGTAGTATTTAGAATATTTTTTTTGTAAACCAGCAATGTAGACGCACTTTTTATTTTTGTGCAAGAAATGCAATGCTGGCCGCAAATGAAGTATTTAGAATATTTTTTTTTAAGCCAGCAATGTAGACGCACTTTTTATTTTTGTACAAGAAATTCACCGCTGCCTGCAAACATAGTATTTAGAATATTTTTTTTTAAACATGTAACGACCAAATGTTTTTTTTATAAGATTTATGATGTAAA
>BLSH010024061.1:9036-21996 GCA_018402905.1 Glandirana rugosa
AACATCTTTGCAATCTTCTTATAGCCATTGCCCTTCCTGTGAAGAGTAATCACCTGTTCTCTTGTCTTCCTGGACCATTCTCTTGACCTCGCCATGTTTGTAACCACACCAGTAAATGTCTAGGAGGAGCTGAGTATCACAGTCATTTTAAAGCTGCCTAATTGGTGCTTATTAGGCTTTATTGCTGCTCCCTGATATCCACAGGTGTTTTCAATGCCTGATTGAAAACACTTCATTGAACCTCTGTTCTTCAGAGTGGTAGTCTTTAAGGGGTTGAATAATTATGTCAATGAAGAATTCACAAAAGAAACATTTACTACTGTATTACAAAACTAATTGATGTCATTTTAGTTGCATATGGTTCTTTAAGAAGTCATTGTAGGATTTCATTCAGAATACAATTACAAATGTACACTAAATTCCCTAAAACCATTTACAGCATTGGGGGTTGAAAATTTTTGAACACAACTGTATATATATATATACTGTATATATATATATATATATATGTATATATATACCATACTGCACATATATATTCTTACACTGCCTACACTGACTGTATATACACTATGTACACACTATACTGAGTTCCTCTTAAAATCTATGCTAAACCCTTATCCGAGCATGCACTGTATATAGTCTACACTGAATGCAACGTATTTTATATATATATATATATATACTGTATATATATATATATATATATATATATATATACCATACTGCACATATATATTCTTACACTGCCTACACTGACTGTATATACACTATGTACACTGTATACTACACTGCCTGCATATACTCTATCTACACTGAATACTGCACTGCCTGTATATACTCTATCTACACTGTATATTACACTAAATACACGCCACTAACTAAACTGCCTAACCTGTCACTATCTCCGCTAATGTTTTCACTATATTCGACCGCTGTGTATATGTATATATGAATTTGTTATATAATGTGGGCATGGACTCAGACCCGCTAAGCAATGATTGGCCAAAGGCACCCTGCCTTTGGCCAATCATGGCTCTAACAGTAGAGCATGCTGTGATTGGCCAAAGCATGCAAGTCATGTGCATGCTTTGGCCAATCAGCGGGCGGCATTCCCCCGCAATTTCACTGCATTATGGGGCTCTCGAACTTCCCATGAATGCCCCATAATGTTTGGGATTTGCCAAACAGGCAAATCCCCGATGTTTGAGACGATTATACGTTCGACTCGAATCGGGGGACAATCCCTATTGCCCATGGATGTACATTGTGAGACAATTTTTTTTTGTACTAGAATTTTTATTCAAAATTTTTCAGTATAACAGAATGAAGCATAGTGTTTCATACAGCAAAGCATGTACAGGAGGTATCAAAACTTTACCACTTTATCATGGATTGTATATGTACTTTAACAAACACAACTTTCCCCCCATGTAAAGTAGCTACGACAATGCCCACATACCGCAATATGATATGAGGCGAGTGAGGGCTATCTCTTATTAAATGGCAAGAACCATTTAATCATCCACAGCGTGCGGGTTATCATGTAATAGAGCGTATTATAGAGGCTACAACCCGACAGTTAGAACAATGCCACGTAACCTTAATTGAAACTCTGAAATCATATGAATATAAGCCGAAGGCCTGGCCCAAAAGAAAAAAAAAATGGGGGGGGACAGGTAAGTGGCCAGGACCTGTGTTGGTCAGGAGAAGCCTATCAAAACACTGCAAAATAGGGGAGAAGGAAGAGAGAAGCTAACAGCAGAAGAAAGAGAAAGAAGCGAGGGGGGGATAGGTACCCCAGGGGTTTTTAAGTTAGGTTCTGCAGAGCTATTATAGATCCATAAAACAATAGTAAGTCCTCTGGGAAGGCAGGAAATAATCTATTCAGGGTTGCCAAATCCGCTTGAATTTCTCTAGTTTGTCTTCCAGGATCGCCGCTAGTCTCTCGTTGATGAACGTGCCATGGACCCTGTTTTTGATCTCCTCAAAGCTAAGAAGTGGTGTTTTCCATGACCGCGCAATAGTTTGTTTCGTGGCCATAAAAATGTGAGTAATTAAGGTATTCTCCGGTCGAGTCACGTCCTCAATTGGTTTATGCAGAAGCGCCTCCCACAGATCTTTCCTTAAGTTGATATGAAGGACTGTATCGACCAGTGAGTACACCCTAATCCACAACCTCTTGTACTTGGGACCATATGTGCTTCATGTCACCCATGTCTGGACATCCTCGGAAGCAATTGGGCAGGTACGACGGTAAGCACTTTGTGATCCTGGCTGGGATAAAATACCATCAGGACATAACCTTAAAGGAATTTTCCAGGGATAGAACATTCCAGGACAACATGAATAGGGCCTCTCACATTTTAAGCCAGTCGCCTGGCTGGGGCGGAGAGCCAAGATCATCCACTCATTTGTCGCAGTATGTGGGGATTTGAGGTCTGGTACTGTTCAACATAGAGGAGTATAACATGGAGACCAGGCCCTGGGTGGTGGGACTGGTGTGGCATCTGGTCTCAAAGGCTGTGGATAATAGAGGATATTCATTATGCTTTGTTAGGTATTCCAAAAAATGGTGGATTTGTACATATCGGAAACATTCCGACTCAGGGATTTCGTGACAGTCACAGAGGTGCTGAAAAGTGCAAATCCCCCTAGGGCTAAGGAGAGAGCAGACCATTGTGAGGCCTTTTTGTGCCCACCATTGGAAGCTTCAAGGGCTTTCAAAAGCCAGAGGGAACAAGGGACAATTAAACAGAGATAAGAGAAAGAGGTGGGGTGATATTAAGCGCGCAGAGTATTTTATAGAATCCCAAACCGAAAGAGTATGAGCCAGAATCGGGTTAAGCGTCTTTGGGGGGTGTACGGGGGGATCCATGGTATGGATGAGAGAGGGATTGGATCAGTATCCATCATATCAATTAGAGTCCATAACAGTGCAGAATTGCCTGCTTGGTGTTGAACGATTGGGGCTATCTGTGCGGCCTTGTAGTAGTATGCGATATTGGGCACTCCTAAGCCCCTTGATCGTAGGAGCGTACAAAAGGTATCTATTAAGCCTCGGACGTGGGCTACCCCAAATTAATTTTAGGATAAAACGTTGCAGAATAGGGATGACATGCAAGGGGACAGGGTGGGGGAGGACCCTAAAAAAAATACAGCAATTCGGGCAAAAAGGACATTTTGGCTGCATGAATACGGCCCCACCACAAGATTTGAGGAATATCCCATTTATCCAGCAGACTTTTCAGGGACAAGATGAGAGGGGGATAATTGCTGGCATATAGAAACTGGAAGGTGGAGGTAAGGTGGACTCCCAAGTACAGGAGGGAGGATGTCCTTTGGAATGGGAATTGCGTGTGTATGGAGTCCCTCAGTGGGTCAGGCAAGGAGATATTTAAGGTGGAGGATTTAGTCGGATTAATAAGGAAACCAGAGAAGGTGGAAAAGTTGTTCATAATGGAGATACAGTATCTCACAAAAGTAAGTACACCCCACACGTTTTTGTAAATATTTTATTATATCTTTTCATTTGACAACACTGAAGAAATGGCACTTTGCTACAATTAGAGTTGAGCGAACCCGAACTGTAAAGTTCAGGTTCGTACCGAACTTTGGGGTGTCCGGGACCAAGACGCGAACCCGGACTTTTCAAAAAAGTTCGGGTTCGGGGTTCTGGTATTTTATTCCATGTGTTGAATAGCTGCCAAGGGCAGCCAATCAACAAGTGTTTCACTGGTTTGCCCTTAGAAGCCATCACAGCCATGCCTACTAATGGCATGGCTGTGATTGGCCAGTGCATCATGTGACCCAGCCTCTATATGGGGCTGGAGTCACCATGCTGCATGTCATATGCTCTCAGGCTAGTTTAGGGAGAGGATGCTGCTGGCTCTGTGAGGGACAGATTGCAGATATTATATAACATCTCATCCTGCATTACTGAACAATCTGATTGTGGACTAGGTAGAGATTACTAGTACTGCTTCTTTGAGGGACAGATTGCAGACCTCATCCTGCTGCACAGAACGATCTGACTGGACTAGGTAGAGTCTACTGCCTAGAGGGACAGATTATTGTTCTAAAATCATCTCCAAGTTCTATAGGGAAAGGTTCCAGCTGTTGCTTTAAGGGACAGATTATTGTTCTAAAATCATCTCCAAGTTCTATAGGGAAAGGTTCCAGCTGTTGCTCAGAGGGACAGATTATTCTTCTAAAATCATCTCCAAGTTCTATAGGGAAAGGTTCCAGCTGTTGCTTAGAGGGACAGATTATTCTTCTAAAATCATCTCCAAGTTCTATAGGGAAAGGTTCCAGCTGTTGCTTTAAGGGACAGATTATTGTTTTTTGCACAAAATTAAAAAGTGCATCTACATTACTGGTTTAAAAAAAAAATATTCCAAGAACTACATTTGCGGCCAACGGTGCATTTCTTGCACAAAAATAAAAAAAAGTCTATATTGCTGGTTTAAAAAAAAAAGAAAATTCCAAAAACTACATTTGCGGCCAACGGTGCATTTCTTGCACAAAAATAAAAAAAAGTCTACATTGCTGGTTTAAAAAAAAAAATATTCTAAAAACTATATTTGCGGCCAGCGCTGCATTTCTTGCACAAAAATAAAAAAAACTGTGTTGGCTACCTCCTCCTCCTCCACCGCCACTTTCACCGCCTCCTCAACCTCCAACTCCACATCCACCTCCATTTTTGATTTTTTTTATGTGATTTTAGCTTAAAAATTATTTTAAGTTATTTCCCTATCCCCATTTCTTTGTAGGGCACTTGTCCGACTCTTACCCCCATTTTCCTTCCTTTTGCAGACCTCTAGGACTTGCCTGGACTTTGTTACAGCCATTTTTGTGCCTAAAAGTTTGGGTCCCCATTGATTTCAATGGGGTTCGGGGTCAGGGACAAAGTTCGGGTCAAGTCCGGTCCCGAAACCGGACTTTTTCCCGAAGATCGGCCGAACCTGCAGAACCCGAACTTCCAGAGGTTCGATCAACTCTAGTAGTTGTTTTTAGAACGATAATCTCTCCCTCAAAGCACCAACTGGAACCTGGCCCTATTGTAGTAGTAGTTGTTTTTAGAACGATAAACTCTCCCTCAGAGCACCAACAGGAAGCTGGCCCTAATGCAGTTGTAGTTGTTTTTAGAACGTTAAACTCTCCCTCAAAGCCCCAACAGGAACCTGGCCCTAATGCAGTAGTAGTTGTTTTTAGAACGATAAACTCTCCCTCAGAGCGCCAACAGGAACCTGGCCCTAATGCAGTAGTAGTTGTTTTTAGAACGATAAACTCTCCCTCAGAGCACCAACAGGAACCTGGCCCTAATGCAGTAGTAGTTGTTTTTAGAACGATAAACTTTCCCTCAGAGCACCAACAGGAACCTGGCCCTAATACAGTACAAGTTGTTTTTAGAACGATAAACTCTTCCTCAGACCACCAACAGGAACCTGGCCCTAATGCATTAGTAGTTGCTTTTAGAACAATAAACTCTCCCTCAGAGCACCAACAGGAACCTGGCCCTAATGCAGTAGAAGTTGTTTTTAGAATGATAATCTCTCCCTCAAAGCACCAACAGAAACCTGGCCCTAATGCAGTAGTAGTTGTTTTAGAATAATAAACTCTCCCTCAAAGCACCAACAGGAACCTGGCCCTAATGCACTAGTAGTTGTTTTTAGAACGACAAACTCTCCCTCAGAGCACCAACAGGAACCTGGCCCTAATGCAGTAGTAGTTGTTTTTAGAACGATAAGCTTTCCCTCAGAGCACCAACAGGAATCTGGCCCTAATACAGTAGAAGTTGTTTTTAGAATGATAAACTCTCCCTCAGACCACCAACAGGAACCTGGCCCTAATGCAGTAGTAGTTGCTTTTAGAACAATAAACTCTCCCTCAGAGCACCAACAGGAACCTGGCCCTAATGCAGTAGAAGTTGTTTTTAGAATGAAAATCTCTCCCTCAAAGCACCAACAGGAACCTGGCCCTAATGCAGTAGTAGTTGTTTTAGAACGATAAACTCTCCCTCAAAGCACCAACAGGAACCTGGCCCTAATGCACTAGTAGTTGTTTCTTAGAATGATAAACTCTCCCTCAAAGCACCAACAGGAAGCTGGCCCTAATGCAGTAGTAGTTGTTTTTAGAACGATAAACTCTCCCTCAGAGCAACAACAGGAACGTTTCCCTAATGCACTATAAGATGGTTCTGAACGCTAATGTGTCCCTCACAGGACCGCAATGAAGGTCTCCCTAATTCAGTCTGAGATGGTTGTGAACGCTAATCTTTCCCTCACAGCAGCGACATGAAGCTCTCCCTACTCTCCCCATATAGAGGCTGGGTCACATGATGCACTGGCCAATCACAGCCATGCCATTAGTAGGCATGGCTGTGATGGCTTCTAAGGGCAAACTAGTGAAAAGCTTGTTGATTGGCTGCCCAGCAGCTATAGAAAAGGCACCAAAAATACCCGAATACCGAACCCAATCCCAGACTTTTTTTTAATGTCCGGGATCGGGTTCGGGGCACGAACACCCCAAAGTCCGGTACTATCCTGAATTTTACAGTCCGGGTACGCTCAACTCTACTTATCACCATATACCATTCATAGGCGGAGATCACTGAAACCACTACAACAGATTCTGGTGCAAAACTCCATCGTATAGATGGTTGTTCTCTTGCCACCTACATTTTTCTTACTCCAGTAAAGCATATGGCTTCTCCTCTTTCGTCGAGGGAGAACGACTCCTCCTTCATCTGGGCCTCATCTCACAGTCTCCATCAGCCCTCACGTCCTCCAAGGGCCCCAGCTCCTCGAAGAGACCACCAACACCAAGTCCCATTGCCCCCCTATGGCAGGGGCAACAGGCAAAGAGATCAAAGGAAGCCAGACCGCTCTGATCCAAGCTCTTCAAATAACACCTTTTTATTTCCCTCTCTGCAGGTTACAACCTGCCAATTTAAACACGAGCTTCGTTGACTGTCCCCCCTTATTGGGAGCTCATTTTTCTGGAGCTCGCCACTATTTTTCCCCACTTCTAACCTACAGGAACATTTAAGGTCCCTGGTTGGGCCCTGGAAGAGGAACTCATCCATCCTAAGCCAACGGTCCTCACTCACCCGCCCCCTTTCAAATTTCGTTCCCCCTCTGTTTTGTTGTGTTGGGGCTTCTGTTGTTAATCTTGCCGGCTCCTTTTCCCCTTTTTTTTTGACACACACCCTCTAATGGCTGGCGAGACCCCTACGTCGCAATATCCATGTTATCATATTCATGTTCTCAATTGGTTTTGTCCTTCCCTTCCAGGTACAGTAGCCCCTATCTTCTTTTTTCTCTCTCACTCTCTCTCCTGTTGGTGATCTGGGTTACCTCTTTTGGATTTCTCTCTCTTGCGAGGACAGGACTGGATAAGATCTACAAGGCAGGCCTCACAAAGCACAGTTTCTAGGGTAAGACTACACTTTTTTTCACGGTGCAATCCCTCCTCTCTGATCCATGCAGGCTGACATCTCCATTCCCACTCCTCTCTGCATCAGCTCTCACAATGTTCAAAGTTTCAACTCCCCAAGCAAGAGGTGGAAACTATTTAACCAATACCAATCCAATAAGGCAGATGTCGTCCTCCTTCAGGAAACCGCTTTCCCAGCTTCCTACAATCCCTCATTTTTACATGGCCACTATACCCAATTTTACCTCTCCAATGCCCCCAACAAAACTAAAGTAGTAGCTATTTGTTTCTCCAAACACGTCAAATTCTCTCGGATGGATGTCCATAAGGACCCGTCAGGAGATATTTGCTAGTTAAAGGTACAATAGACAGGGTGCTATACACCTTCATCTTCTACTATGTTCCAAACAATGGCCAGGACAATTTCTTCTCATCCATGCTAACAAAACTACAACCTCATATCCAAGGAATACTCATCATGGGAGTTGACACTAATCTAATCTTTGACCTATTACTAGATAAATCAAACAAAGGTATACCCCGTACAAGGAAACCAATCAAACAGAGTCCTAACATAGCCACTCTTCTCCACAATCTTGGCCTAGTAGACGTTTGGAGGGAGTTAAATCCCCACACTAAGGACTACACTCATTACTCAGTGCCCCATCAAATTTACGTTAGAATAGATCACATCTTTATGCAAGCTGCCCGCATCCCTCTCGCGATTAAAGCCAACATTAAAGATTGCCCCATTTTGGACCACTCCATGGTTATCTTAACCATCCAGAGACCGACAGGATCTCATTCCAAGTTCTCCTGGCGCCTCAATTAAGGTCTACTTAGTGACACTGTCAAGTGCACATACTAGACAAAGACCTTCAGGAATACTTCCAGCTAAATTCTGACACCACAACCTGTCCCGAAACCCTTTGGGTGGCTCACAAAGCTGTGATCAGGGGAAAAATCATCCAAATTTCCTCCAAATTGAAACGCGAACGCCGTTCTTCCATAGCCAAACTCACTTCTGACTTTCTAGCGCAGAGCAAAGCCCATAAGCGGCACCCCACTAACGATATTTTGGAAAAACGTGAATCTCCCCGGCTAGCCTTAAATTTAGCACTAACTACTGAAGTGGAGAAGCACCTTAGATGGTCAGGAGCCCGATTTTACTTCCATAGGGACAGGATGGGAGCCAAACTAGCAGCTGAAATATCTCCCAGATACCACTGTGCCTCCTTCCCCAAAATAAGAACCCCTGAGGGCTCCCTAACCCAAAACCCCAAATATATTATGGAATGCTTTCATAAATTTTACGCATATTTATATAAAGTAATAGAAACAAGCCATAAATCGCTGTTGGATGATTTTCTAGATATTATCCCAATCCCAAAACTCTCAGAATCCCACATAGCAATCCTAGAGGAGCCGACCAAAATTATAGAGGTGATAAAACGCATCAAACTGAACTCTGCCCAGGGCTGGGTGGCTTCTCAGCCTGCTACTATAAAAAATTCTCACATACTCTGGCCCCCCATATGGCACATTTTTTTAATTTCTTAACAAAGGGCTCTCCCCTGGATAAAGCCCTAAACATGGCCTATATTTCAGTCCTACCCAAGCCTGGTAAAGACGCTAGCATAGTTAGTAACTATAGACTGATTTCATTTATCAATAATGATCTCAAAATCTTGACTAAAATATTAGCCAATAGACTCTCATCCTTCATCGCACAATATGTACATAAAGATCAAGCAGGCTTTATCCCTGGGAGACAGGGGCGAGACCGAATAAGGAGAGCCATAGACATAATTTCCTTGTTGAACTCCCAATGCGATGGTGGGACCTCTCAAGAGGGTTTTCTTCTTTCAAACGATATTCAAAAGACATTTGACACTGTCACTTGGCCGTACATTTTCAATGTCTTATCAAGATGGAAGTTTGGCTCTAATTTCCTGGGGATCCTGCAATCTTTAGGCCTCATACACACGGACGTTTTTTGACGCCGGCGTTTTCTGGCGTTTTTTGCAGCTCTCCATGTTAGTCAATGGTCCCATAAAAACATTGGCGTTTTTGAGCTGTAGATGGCGTCGGCGTTAGTGAGCTGAAAGTAGAACCCACGGCCATCGCGTTCTGAGGCTGTAACGTTTTGGCATTTTTTGACGCCAACTAACGCCAACAAACGCCAACTAATATTGTACTGGCGTTTTCCGGCATTTTTTTACGCCGACGTTTTTAGGTTGAAAAATAGCAGAGGGATGATTTAAAGAAAAAAGCCTATTGACGCCGACGCTCACTTACGCTCACTAACGCCAATGCATAACGCCGAAAAACGCCGATTTTTTTTTTCTTGACGTCGGGCCCGACGTTTTGTTTATTTTTAAAGATACGCCCGTGTGTATGAGGCCTTATATTCCAATCCCAGCGCTCAAGTCAGACTACAGGGGTACTATTCGGAACCATTCCAAATCGAGAAGGGCGCAAGACAGGGATGCCCGTTATCCCCACTAATATTTGCAATAGCCATCAGATCTCTCCCTATACCCGTTAAAAAGGCCCAATTATTACAATTCCAATCTAAAATGTACGATTCATCTGGGGCCCCAAAGGCAACAGATGGTCTAAAAACATACTGTATCACCTGAAAACACAGGGCAGGGCTCGGAGTCCCCAATTTATGGTGGTATTTTCAAGCAGCTCAGCTGACTTAAATTTCCATGCTGTATTCTCGCCATAGCCAACCCAATTGGATCTCAGTGGAGAGGCAAGCAGTCCCACACCATACTATACATTTCCTACTATGGTTACCCAAAAACTTAGGCCTACAGCACTTGTCCCCACCCTGTCCCAATCCTTAGCCCTGTGTGATTGTCTACATAAAATCTCTTCCCTGATCTCACCTCTCCGTCCTTTGACACACTTATTTCACAACCCCAGATTCACTCCAGACCATAACATCTTAGCCTTTAAATGGTGGCTGAATAAGGGCCTCTTTAGAATTGGATAATTCTTCACTTCCACAGACCCACTCACAATCGGTTACTGTACTATGTAATGCCTCAATCTGAGAAGTTCTGTTATTCGCAAATTTCCCGCTTCTTACATTCAATATGGCCCAACAAACCCGACCCTCCTAGGGTCACAGCCTATGAAACATGGTGCGCTGACATATTGGATCAGAGGGGGGGACTTCCCTGATATATTCCTTACTAACCAAAAAACAATCCAAGACTTCCTATGCCCTGGCATGGGGGAGAGATCTTGACACAACCTGGAATCCTGATACGTAGAACATTCGTCTTCAACGCTCCTCTAAGGGGATCGTGAATGTTTCTCTTATCAAGGCTAATACTAAAGTGCTTTTGCGATGGTACAGAGTCCCCCATACTTTAGCGAAAATTTACCCAGACGCCTCCCCACTATGCTTTAGAGGTTGCAATCATATGGGTACAATGATCCATGTCTGGTGGACCTGCCCACGAATAGGGGTCTCTGCATTCCCGTATCCCTATATACACAGGGGCCTCATACTCCTAATTCCTTCGACCCCAGATGAGCCAGGGGTTTCACCCTCTTGACCTCCCTCTCTCCCTTATATTCTAGTTTACTGTTTCTCTCTGCCTTTCCTCGCTCCCCCTTTCTCTCTCCCTATTTCTCTACTACCTACCTGGATGGAATTCAGAACATGAGATAGACTGATCTGTTGCGCAATATTGTTAAGCATTGAGACATCCCCGCAGGAGGTCCACACTCCTTCGGACTCTCATCAAGCATGGGTGATCTCTCCCTCCCACGCTTCACAGGGGGGGGGGGGGTGGCCGGAGTCCCCTGCTCCACAGCATGATCCCATCAGGGGTGGTGCGGGGCTCTCGGGTCACTTCACCCCAGGACCAAAATAGCCTTAACTATGAATGGGTTAGACCAAGTCCAAAAGCAACAAATGTCTCAACAGCTGTTATCTTTTGATATTTTATTGTGCAATGTGTATTTACTATTAGAGCGGGCAGTTTGCCCTACCATGTCCATTTCTTTTGTACTTCATATGTTCTTGAAACGTATTTGAACTATCTTTACACATGTACTTTCTGATATCAACAATAAAAATTATTGAAAGGAAAATAATGGTGGCAACACAAAATATTGACACTTTGGGCTCAATTTTGAAATTTTCACTCAGGGGTGTATTCACTTTGGTCGTCAGTAGTTTAGACACTAATGGCTGTGTGTTGAGATATTTTGAGGGGACAGCAAATGTACACTGTTATACAAGTTGTACACTCACTACTTTACATTGTAGCAAAGTGTAATTTCCTCAGTGTTGTCACATGAGAAGATATAATAAAATATTTACAAAAATGTGAGGGGTGTACTCACTTTTTTGAGATACTGTAAGGTTGGGTAGATTTGTCAATGTGGAGGAAACATATAGGAGCATGTCATCCACAAACAACGCTAATTTATGTGTCACTCCAGCCAACTCCACACCTTTAATATTCAGGCTAGCCTGTATGTGGGCAGCTAAAGGTTGTAGAGCAATGATAAATAGGAGCGGGGACAAGGGGCATCCCTGTCTCGTACCATGCCTAATAGTGAAAGTGGGGGACTCATAGCCCATGTATTTCACTGAGGCCGAGGGAACCCTATATAGGAAGTCAGACCAAGCCAAGAACCTATCGCCCAACCCTCTATGGCTCAACACTGCTCGTAAATAGGTCCAAGATAGTGTGTCGAAGGCCTTGCGAAGGTCTAAGGAGAGCAACATTAGCTGCTGTGATCACTGTTGAGCCTGGTGGGTAAGGAGAATTGTGCGTCACATATTGTCTGCTGCCTGATGCAGTGGGATGAAGCCCACTTGATCCTTATGAATTAGGGAGTAGATTACTTTATTTAATCGAGATGCGAGAATTTTGAGCAGTTTGAGATCCACATTTGGAAAAAGGTCTATATGTTCCGCGCGGATAGATATTTTTCTTTTTTATCTAAGAGCTGCTGCCTCCACCGAACTGCACAAAGTGTAGTCAAGTAATATGATTGAATTAGGTGGGGAGTGGCGCTGCTCTTATCTGAACCAATATACTGTTTATGTGTAAGTTAAACTTTTTGGTGAGAAAAATTTAAAATGCAATTTCTGGATGGGTGAAAACAATGTTCTGATATTGCTTCCAATAAGTTGGTCTGAATACAACCCAAGCGAAAATAAATTGTTAACCAAGTCTATTCTCGTCGCGGTGAGGGGTGGATTAAGTTAGTATAATGAACTGATGTGAAACACGTCAAGCCACCTCCGTCGTCGAGAATCTATTTTTTCTTTTTATAGATAGGCGCGCCTTGTATATCTGGAAAAAGGTTTACACCTAGAGTTTGACGAGTTTTAAGAGCGTAGAGCTAATTTATTTCATTAGATGAGGGATTAAGTATTCCTAGTTCACCCGAAGTAGGGTGACGTAGTCCGTCGTCTGTTATACACTGCGTGTTAAGAGGAATGGGTGGTCCGAGTTGTCACTAGTGTCGTCGATTACAACGAGA
>BLSH010024062.1:9123-22933 GCA_018402905.1 Glandirana rugosa
CCGGGCTGCCTTCGGAGAGGAGTCACGTTCTGTGTACTTTCGGGCGTACCTCAAACGATTTTTTCGTGGGCTTCCTGAGGTTCTACCACTCTTTATTCTAAGAGACCAGACTACTCTGGTTCTATCTTGAAAAACCGGAATTAAGATTCGCCATACACACCTCTTTTGGTCCGTGACGAGTAGTGATCTCTACTCGCTTGAAGTCTAGGACCTTTCAGGACTATTTTCCAGCCTTTTTTGTGCCTAAAAGTCCGTGTCCCCATTGATTTCAATGGGGTTCGGGGTCCGGGACAAAGTTCGGGTTCTGTCCGGACCCGAACCCGGACTTTGTCCCGAAGTTCGGCCGAACCAGCAGAACCTGGACTTCTAGAAGTTCGCTCATCTCTAGTGATGAGCAGTGCCTGGTTTTCTCCACACATACCGCTTAGAATTAAGGCCAAAAAGTTCTATCTTGGTCTCATCAGACCAGAGAATCTTATTTCTCACCATCTTGGAGTCCTTCGGGTGCTTTTTTAGCAAACTCCATGCGGGCTTTCATGTGTCTTGCACTGAGGAGAGGCTTCCGTCGGGCCACTCTGCCATAAAGCTCGGACTGGTGGAGGGCTGCAGTGATGGTTGACTTTCTACAACTTTCTCCCATCTCCCGACTGCATCTCTGGAGCTCAGCCACAGTGATCTTTGGGTTCTCCTTTACCTCTCTCACCAAGGCTCTTCTCCGATAGCTCAGTTTGGCCGGGTGGGCAGCTCTAGGAAGGGTTCTGGTCATCCCAAACGTCTTCCATTTAAGGATTATGGAGGCCACTGTGCTCTTAGGTACCTTAAGTGCAGCAGACATTTTTTTGTAGCCTTGGCCAGATCTGTGCCTTGCCACAAATTCTGTCTCTGAGCTCTTCAGGCAGTTCCTTTGACCTCATAATTCTCATTTGCTCTGACATGCATTGTGAGCTGTAAGGTCTTATATAGATAGGTGTGTGGCTTTCCTAATCAAGTCCAATCAGTATAATCAAACACAGCTGGGCTGAAATGAAGATGTAGAACCATCTCGAGGATGATCAGAAGAAATGGACAGCACCTGAGTTAAATATATGAGTGTCACAGCAAAGGGTCTGAATACTTAGGACCATGTGATATTTCAGTTTTTCTTTTTAAATAAATCTGCAAAAATGTCAACAATTCTGTGTTTTTCTGTCAATATGGGGTGCTGTGTGTACATTAATGAGGGAAAAAATTAACTTAAAAGATTTTAGCAAATGTCTGCAATATAGCAAAGAGTGAATAATTTAAGGGGGCCTGAATACTTTCCGTATCCACTGTATATCACTCCCGGTGTCTCACAGTTGGCCTGGAAATGGAGTACAAATTGGTCCCCGTTCGGTAGTCTAAAATGTGTCCCAGTTTTGACCCAAGGACAATAGGTATCTGCTGTTTTTGGCGGGATCATATAGACTGGCCGTGACCTGATTGCTAATCGACCTGGTCCTGCGAAACACGGTCTCCGGTGTTGCCTTGACATATTTAGTGAAGGTGATATCTTCCATGAGTAGTTGCCAGTGTTGGTGTAGGCTGTCTCGTAGTTTTTGGTGTTGGGCTGAATACCTTATAATAAATTGAGTGGTCTGCTGCTTGGGGGGGGGGCTCGTGTTTGATACAAATGTGTAGTTCTATCTTGGTTAAGTGCTCTATTGTAGGCTTTACACAATATTGTTTTATTGTACCCTCGCTGCATTCTTTTAATTCTGCTGCCTGTGTTTTTAAATCTTGTTGGTATGTGCAGTTCCTCCGAAGCCGGATATATTGGGATACTGCGAACCAAGGATCCTGGATGCCCGCTCCCGGCATGGTGGATAGTATTACCGGAAGATTCCTTCCGGTATAATTTGGTTGCCAGGCAGCTAGACGTATACTTAAAGATCAGCAGATCTAAAAAAGATATGGATTCTTGATGCCAATTAGCAATAAACCTAAGATTATATGGGTTAGTGTTGAGTTGGTCCAAAAAAGACTGGAGCAGCTCAACAGAGCCTGTCCAGATCAAAAGTATATTGTCAATATACCTGAACCAGCCTAGGGCATGGTCCACGTATTGAATGAAAGAGTTATTGGAAAAAATATCTCGCTCCCACCCCCCAGGTAGAGATTGGCGTATGCTGGGGAACAGCAAGTGCCCATGGCGACACTCTGTACCTGGAGGTAGTGGGAGCCCATAAATGTAAACCAGTTATGCTTGAGGATAAATGACAGCAACTTGAACTCCCATTTTCTATCATCCATCACCATTAGGAAATATTTGACCGTTTCACTGCCTTGACCATGGGGAATGCTAGAGTATAGTGCCTCTATGTCACTGGTGATGAGTAGGGCATCAGGGGGAATGGATAGACCATCCAATCGTTTCAACAGGTCCAAAGTGTCCTTTACATAGGATGAAAGTTTGGTAACATGAGGCATCAAAAAGAAATCAATCAATCTACTAGCATTCTCCGTAATGGAGCCAATGCCTGAAAAGATTGCTTCCCTAGGGAAGCTGATGTGAAGATATTCATACGTATCTTTGTCTATAAGAGCCTCCATGTATGCTGAATAGATCAACTGTTTAAATTCCTCATTAAATTATGTAGTCATTTCTTTAGAAATTGGGCGATACCAATCCCTATTACTAAGGATGTTGAGGCACATTGTTTCATACTGTTGTTGAGTCATGAGTACAATATTTCCACCTTTGTCAGATGGCTTTATCACTATATCACTCCTATCCCGTAATAGTTTAAAGGCCTGTTTTTGATCAGGGGTGAGATTCGATGAATCCGAAGAATTTGGCATGTGCCTAATCTCACTGACCATAGCAATAAGGAAGGCCGAGATACGTGGATTGGTTGTTAAATCTGGAAACTGACGGGATTTATTTTTGAAGTGTGGTACCTGTGACTCTACATTGGCAGCACTGTCTTGATGTGTATTAGAATCCCTGCCCTAATTGTATTCCCCACTTTATTCAAGTAGTATCATAAGGTTCCTGAGGGCTCTAAAGTCTTGCATTGTAAAGTTTTATATTTTGTGTGAGAGATCTTTTTCTTGTTTGTTGCGTTGCCTGTTATTATCAAACATATACCTGTAGGTCAACTTTGTGGCAAACATGTATAGGTCCTTAATGGTTTCATACTTATCTATCTGGCTGGTAGGACAGAAATGTAGGCCCAATTGGAGCACCTCAGTTTCCTCAGGTGAAAGTGGATAGGGGGTCAGATTAATGGCACTTAGCTCGTTGGTGTTTGTTGTACAGGGTTTGGGGTTCCTAAAGGGAGACTAGAGCGAGTAATGTATGTATCCAGTGTTCTTTGTCTTTTGCCCTCTGCAATCCTCCCCACTGCATTGGGGTCAGTCCTAATTGAGGTACCTGTGTGTGGGTGGGGTTGTTTTGCATAATATGAAGCGCTTGTGCTGTCACTGGGCCCATATATTTGTTGCGAGTACCATCTGTGTTGGCAGTCATCCATCACCTTGTTTTTGTATACCACCACTTTGTGAAATATTCACGCTGGTGTTAGGAGGTAGGCGACATTTAGCCTAGCCTAATTACTTAATGTGATAGAAAGATAAAATATTTCAATTAAACATTAGAAGGCTCTATAGGAGAGGCATGTCAATCGGAACAGTCAATGGGCGAAGGGTACATGAGTGTTTTGTATCTTGAGGAAGCTTTGTACTCCAGCCATACGGCCCAAATTTTGGTATGTCAGCTACTGTCTCCTCTGGAAATATAGGTGAGATCCTCCAATAGACAGGTTTCATCTATTTTTTGTAACCAGCTTGTCACAGTGGGAGCTTTAGGTTGGCCCCATAGGGTAGGGTTGAGAGCTTTTGCTGAGTTCAAAAGATGGGGGTAATAGAACGTTTGTATGAGCCAACTGGTTCCAGAGAATTATGGAAAAGGATTGTCCATGGGTCTGGAGGGAGGGAGGTACGTGTGATCTCTTTAACATGGTGAAGGATTGACACCCAGTATTTATGTATTTAAGGGCAGTGCCACCAGATATTTGCATGGGTGGCTTTTTGGCCACAGTTCCTCAAGTATAATGGTAAGTTAGATGGTGATATATGATGCATTCTAGTTGGAGTGTAATACCACATAGAGAGTAGCTTGTAATTTGTCTCTGCCATTTTGGGGGGCTATGGAAGAATAATGTGACAGCAGTAATACTTTGTCTTTTTGCTCATCCATGAGCTGAGAGTTTAAGCCTGTTTCCCATTTTGCGAGGTACTCCGGATGTGAGGGAAATTGTAAGGACGCTAAAGCTGTGCATAATTGTGACACCGAATGAGTAGGAGGGTCCTTGTAGTTGAACATTATTTCCACTGAGTTTAGATCTTGGGTATCTCGTATTGGTTGAGGCAAAGAATGTAGGAATTTATATACTTGTTTGTATCTCCAACTGTCCATGAATGCGGGTGGTTTGGAGCCAAGAATGGACGAAAGGGGTTTAAGAGCATTGGCGTATATGAGGTGGTGAAGTTGTAGTGGTCCCTTCGGAGACCACCGTTTAAAGCCAGCATCCATGGAACCAGATGGGAAATAATCATGATTTAGAAGGGGCATTAGAGGAGAGTTGTAGGTCCAAGAGAATCTTTTGAGTAGTGAGTCCCAGACATCTAGAGTAGAGACCGTAAGGGGGGGGTTCAAGGGGAGTGGGTTCTGTGAGTCCATGAAATCCATGGTATGGTGGAAGGGTCTGACCCACTGAGGAAGTGTTCCGCTTGTACCCAAAATTTGGAGTGTCCCGCGTATTTCCAGTCAGATAATCTAGAGGTATAATATTGATCTAGATACTCTGGGGTGCCTGTCCTTCCAGATGAAGTGGGAGATCATGGTCTGAAGGATAGTGAGGAATCCTACAGGGATACCCAGGGGTATCATTTGGAGGAAGTAGAGAATGCGTGGTAAAATGTTCATTTTTATAATGTTTATCTTCCCTAGCCAGGAATGAGATAATGAAATCCACTGGCGGAGGTCTGCTTTAATATTATTTAACAAAGGTGGGGGTGTGGCCAAGCAGCGGATGTAGAAGGACGCACATTGCCTTCTCTCCACCAGAGATCCTGCAATCTGTCCTTGGGGCACCATTACTTGCACTTTTTCTGACCCAAAAATACACCTGGGAAGCGCTGAACACCCTCCGGGACGTTCCCGGAGAGCAGCACGTGAGACACAGCCATGTCTAAAAGAAATAAGGAGCTCAGGCTTGGAGACCTCATGGAGCAAGATGGCGCTGTCATGCTCAAGACACAGTGGGAGCAAGGCAGCTGCTGAAAAATTATTTAACAAGAAAGCAAAGCCCAAAGAGTCAGCACACAGTCCGATCTATACCGAGGACTCCTCTGGGGGTCTGTCAGAGGCAGATGACACAGTACCACTGGAGGACGGAGTGGAACCAAATGATTGGGCCACAGTGAGTACCCCTGCTGATACACAGACTAGGCCTCCATAATCAGGAGAGGCTGGGGGGGACAATGAACCCATACTCCGGGATATCCTCAGTGTGGTTACCGCTTGTAATGCCCCCATAGCCACCCTGACAACTGAACTAAATGGAGTCAAGGCTGAAATATGGCTGCCTTACAGGGAAGGGTGAGTGCTGTAGAAAATGACATGGTGCCTATGCAGCGCGATTTGAACTATAACTCTCATATGGTGACACAGCAGGCCGCCAGGCTGGATGACATCAAAAATAGATTAAGAGGGAACAATATCAGAATGACTGGTGTACCAGATCGAGCAGAAGGTAAAAATCTGGTTCAGTACATTGAGAAGTGTCTGCTTGATACTTTTGGAGCTAATTAATTTTTTCCAATGTTTTGTGTAGAGCATGCTCACAGAGTTCCAGGGTGCCCACTGCCTCCAGGGGCGAATCTCAGACCATTTCTGCTCTGGCTTTTGAATTACAAAGATAGGGATGCCATCTTGCATAAGGCGTGCACTATGTCCGGAGCCATGAAAATTGATAAATCCAAAATATCAGCATTTCAGGACTTTTCGGCAGCTTTGCAGAAAAGGAGAGAACAATTCGACATAAAATGCCGCCTACGGGCATTGGAGCTAAAATATGCCATGCTGTACCCGGCACGCCTGCGGGAGGAGGCAAAGGCAAAGGTACACTTCTTTGACAGACCCAATATGGCAATGCAGTGTCTGGACAGAGAGGAACAGACCCTCTGGGCCAATCGGAATCAACACCAGGCTCCTCCATGAGTGCTTTGCATGTTGCAGACTTCTTCATAAGAAATTTAAGTGCCTGTATTAATGAGCAAAGGTGGACTATGGCTAAGAGATAAGTCTTAATCTACAGTACCGTTTGTCTTACTGTAGTCTTGGATGATAAACAGTGAAGCCCTATTCTTCCAGCATAGGATCTCCTGATGTCACCCCCCGGGTTTGGTCCCAAGTGGATTCATAATGGTTTCAGACCGGGAGTCTGGTTGGCTCTCAGGTTAAGTTTTAGTTTATACCTGACACTGACACAACAGAAGACTGGGTTGCTGACTGCAACACTGTACAAGTGATTTGGAGTTCTGATATATGTCCTGAGACTTGGCGGTATTGCTTTTTCCAGATATCTAGGCCCCAGACAAATTCCCCTAGCCAGAAACCACAACAACTTTACTCAAGGGATCTACTGATTTTATGCTCCTTGCTACCACCCAACAATGTCGGTACAAAAGAATAATGCTCTTAGGATATTATCATGGAACATCAGGGGACCGGGGAATCCAATTAAGAAACAAGCAGTCTTAAGGACCATCAAAAGTTTGTCGACTGATCTGATATGTCTGCAGGAAACTCATTTTTCCTCTGCTACTACCCCCTATTTTTCCCAAAAACTATTCCTAATTCAATTTCACTCAGTGCATACAGCTTACTCAAGGGGAGCGAGTATTTTGATTACTAGGGGAATCCCAGTGACAATTCTAGACATGCTGATTGACCCACATGGGGGATATGTTTATTTGATGTGTTCTTTGTACGGATATAAATGCATTGTTGCAGGGGTATACATTCCACCACCATTCTCAGCTGAACCTCTGAAAACCTTAACTAATTATATGTCTAAGTACTCTAACCTCCAATTGCTGGCTGTGGGTGACTTTAATGATTTCCTAGATTATACTACTGATAAATAACCTCAATGTAATCCACTCGACACCACAGGGACCCAGGAAATGTGCAAAATTGGTGGAGGAGTTGGGGCTGAGAGAATGCACCACCCTGATACTAAAATGTATTCCTGCTTTTCTGATACTCATGGTGGGTTGTCCAGCATAGATAGTGGACTGGGGAACGAAACTCTGTTGCCAGTGGTTAGGGATTCAGGCTATGAAGCGAGAACAGTGTCGGATCATGTTCCATTCTGGGTTGATCTGAACATTGTGAACTCTTCTAAAAACTCATATTGGAGACTCAATCTTTATTCCCAGCCCCAGACCTGATTGAGAACTCATTCACAGTATAATGAAGGCTCTGCGTCATTGGATATAGTATGAGATCCCTCTAAGGCCTTTCTCAGAGGACAATTTATAACTGCTATCAAACGTATTAAATCAGAAACGAAGGCATAGGTGAATACAGTTCTCTCTGAAGTAAAGTTAGCTGAAACAAACTTTGTTGAAAATCCCGCTGGGGATACCAGGAGGGCGTGGTTGGCAGCACAGACCTTAGCCCAACAGGTGTCTACACAGCTGGCAGAGAATAAAAGACTTTTCTTAAACCAACAATACTTTGAGGCAGGCGAGAATACAGGCCATCTATTAGCCATGTTGGCCAAATTTAAACAACCTGATTCTTTCATACAATTAATAAGGGACTCAAGGGGGGAACTACATAGGGGTACGGCAATGATTATTAAAACTTTCCGCACTTTCTATCAGGATGTCTATTCGTCAAAGGTCCACCCAACTCATGCAGAGCTGGGGGAGTTTTTGGATAGACATCCAATCCCTAGGTTATCGCACACAGATGCACAGGAATTAAATGCCCCTTTGTCAGAAGAGGAATTGTTAGAGGCCCTGAAATATGCAAAAAATGTCAAGGCCCCTGTTGGACAGCGTGCCTGTGGAGGCATTCAAAAAATATTCCACACAATTAATACCAACTCTTACTATGGTATATAATGAGGCATTGGCAAAGGGCAAACTCCCTGCTTCGATGAACAAAGTAATTATAATAGTTCTTCTGAAATCAGGGAAAGACGCACTACCCCCGACTCCTATAGACCCATCTCTCTTATCACCATTGACTCAAAGTTCTTGGCCCGAGTACTAGCGAAAAGACTGGTGAAAGTAATACTAAAACTGGTAAATACGGACCAGTCAGGTTTCATACCAACAAGATCTACAGCGCAAAACCTACTCAGATTATTTCTTAATTTACAAATAGAAGTAGATAACCCTGGGAACAGAGCAATTTTTTCATTGGATGCTGCCAAGGTATTTGACAGCGTCGAATGGCCATATTTATGGCAGACGCTGTCATGCTTTGGCCTGGGATCTAAATTTATTAATTGGGTTAAACTGTTGTAGGCAGCCCTTGCGGCAAAGCTTCACATTAACAGGAAACTTTTGGAACCCTTTTCCTTGCATAGAGGCACAAGGCAGGGGAGCCCGTTGTCGCCCCTGCTCTGTGCACTTTCACTGGAACCACTGGACATACACATAAGGGCATCTTGGGAAATCACAGGTTTTGTCAGGGGGATAGGGAGGAGGTAGTATCATTGTATGCAGATGATACGTTGATTTACCTAGGGGACACACAACATTCCTTAAAAAACATGATGGAGCTAATTGATTCATTAGGGGCCCTGTCAGGTTTCTCCAAAAATTGGAATAAGTTGGTACTTCTACCCCTAGACCCACTGGACAAGCGGCTCCCAGAATGCGTTCAGTCTATCCAAATTGTATCAGTCTTCCGTTATTTGGGAATAGAGACATCTCCTGACCCGTCACATTACATAGACTTAAACCTGGCCCCTTTACTGAACAAAATGCAAGCTAAAAAAATTACTTGGTCCAAACTTCCACTATCTGAGGCGAGAAGAGTCAATCTTATTAAGATGGTGTGGCCCCCCAGTTATTGTATGTATTCCACAATTCTCCCATATGGGTGACCCGGAAATGTTTTTCATATATAGATACCCTGTTTCGGGCGCTAATTTGGTGCAACAAACAGGCGAGAATTAGCCTTACCAGCCTGCAGCTTAATAAAGATCAGGGGGGACTGGCAGTTCCACACTTCAAATATTACTTTTTAGCCTCTCAGATACAACATTTGGGGGTCTTGAAGTTCACGCGGATTCCATTTGAAATATAGTGAAACACCGAAACTCTATAGATATGGCTATAACAAATTTGGACTCGACTGGATTAGTATGTATCCAGCAACTTTTTAGAGGTGCAAATTTTAAGTCTTTTTTGCAAATTAAACAGGAATTTAACCTCCCACAACATCAATTCTCTAAGTACTTATAATTAAGACATGCCATACAAAAGCAACAGTAACATACTGCCTTGAGGTCTATGGAGCATCCTGTCATGAGGCAAGTATTCTTGGAACCGGACAAGAAAGGCATGCTATCTAGAATATATCAGATGCTGCTTATTGTTACCCATGAGGTTTCAATGCTTCCATGTAGAAGGGGCTGGGAAGGAGACCTAGGGCCGATAGATGGGGACACATGGGAAATATGTTTGAACTCTGCACCATTAATATCGGTATTGACCTCACAACAGCTTTCTCATTTGTTTCTTTTACATAGAGCATAGAGAACTCCAGTAAATTGTTCAGATGGGGTAGAAGAGACATTCCTCTCAGTCTGTAGTGTGACAGAGATGAAGGGGACTTAGCATACATGCTTTGAAAATGTCCAAAATTATTTAGATATTGGACAACAGTCACAGACACTATAGTGCAAACATACCAGGTTAGACTTGGGAAAGATCTGATTGTGTGCCTACTCGGTGGATTGGAGGATGACTCTATTACGCCCCATCATCAGGTGGCGATACTGAGGCTATTATATATAGCCCGTAAATTAATTGCTCAATTCTGGATGTCCTCCTGAATACCAAGTGGGTCACAGTAGATTGCACAAGTTAACAAAATACTAATAAAAAAACCTAACTTATCAGCACCGTAATGCTACTCAGAAATTAATAAAGCTGTGGCACCAATGCAGTTAATCCAAGAAAGGCTGCTAGAGGGATAGGGGCTGAGACCTATAAGAACTCTGATGTAGTATATATATCCTCTATAGGCCAATAAACACTTTCTTAAGTTGACTAACTGTGTGGAGCTATGTATACGCAACCTAGTGTAAGCTATGTGAAGTGAAGTGTAATGTCAGCAACGTTGATCTGTTTCTTCTGGTTATCACTTCTTTTATCCTTTTAGTTTTTTTTTGTTTTTTTTTATTCTTCACAAAGACGGTATACCTCATATAATGCGACTGTAGAGGGATATTATATAGATACAAGAAATACGAAACTGCACCAAAAAGTATGTATTAGAGATGTGAAATGTTATACCTGATGTCCATGACTTTCGTGTTATTATGGTGTTATGATGTAACTCACAATAAATTATTTTCTGATTGAACAAAGATATATAATTGTGTCTAAATAGATTATGGGGATTGGGAGTGAGCTGGATGCCTAGGTACTTTAGGGAGGTAGGTTGCCATTTAAATGGAAAGGAGGGTTTTATCTGGTCAGCTTCTGAGCGGGGTATATTGCTGTTTAAGATTTTGGATTTTGAGAGATTCATTTTAAAATTAGATAACGTTTGGAAGGTCTTAAATGCCTCCATCAAGTTAGGTAGTGTTATGCGAGGTTGTTGAATATAGAATAGAATGTCATCTGCGTACGCAGCATATTTGTGGATTCTATTACCCAATTTGACACCATGTATGTTGGGGTTACCTTTAATTGTGGCTAGGAAGTGTTCAAGTGAAATAGCGAATAGGAGCAGGGAAAGGGGGCAGCCCTGTCTAGTACCATTTTTTAGTGCAAAGAGTTCACTCAATAGACCATTGATTTTGATTTGTGCGGTAGGGTGGGAGTACAAAGAGAGGATTCTAGTGAGCATTCTAGGGCCTAGACCGAAGCATCGCAGGGTCATTTAAAGGTAGTCCCAGTCCACCCTATCAAATGCTTTTTCTGCATATATAGATAAAAGGCGGATGGGCTGGGAACATTTGTGAATAAAATGTATCAAGGAAATGGAGCATAGTGAGTTGTCCTTAGCTTCTCTACTTGGGATGAAGCCCGTCTGGTCAGCCGTGATCCATTTAAGGTGAAGTGGGATCAATCTGGTGGCCATCAACTTAGCATAGAGCTTAACATCTACATCTATTAGGAATATGGGCCTACAACTTGCAGCCAATCTGCTAGCAGTACACCACCAGTTGATGTCAGAAGGCAAATTTCCCTACCTCAGTTGCTGAACCATAAAAAAATACTGTCCCAGCCATCCACATGCTCAGCCTTTAAATGCTAGCTTGGCCAAATTGCTAGAATTCCAGCTGCTGCCTTTTCAGCTGGTAGACTCTGTCCCCTTTTGTGAATTTGTGGAATGTGCTGTACCACAGTGGCAGGTTCCGAAAAGACATTTCTTTTCACGTAAGGCCATGCCAGCGCTCTACTGTCACGGGGAAGGCAATGTTTTGGCCTCCTTGGACAGGGTGGTAAGCAACAAAATACATGTTACCGCTGACTCATGGTCCAGCAGACACAGTCAGGGACATTACCTTTCCTTCACGGCACACTGGGTAACTATGCTGGCAGCTGGCAGGGATGCAGGACATGGTTCAGTGTTAGAGCTAGTTCTGCTACCACTCCTCCAAAAAAATGTTGCTGTTTCTGCCACATCAGCTTCCTACACCCCCTCCTCTTCCTCCTCTGTGGCCTCTTCTGCAGTAGTGTACTCTGAACCAGCAATGTTCACAACGCATTCTAGGGGCTTAGCAAGCAGTCAGGCTAAAAGTGCCATGTGGTGCTTGAGTTGGTCTACCTAGGGGACAGGAGCCACACAGGGGCAAAGATTCTGTCAGCTCTGTGGGACAGGCTCAGAGGTGGTTGACGCTGTGCCAGCTTGAGCCAGGAATAGTTTTATGCGACAATGGCACCAACCTTCTCTCTGCCCTCCTACAGAGACACTTCACATTGGTTCCATGCTAGGCTCATGTCCTGAATTTGGTGGTGCAGCGTTTCTTGATCGGGTGCCCAGGCTTACCAGATATTCTGAGGCAGGCCAGAAAAGTATGTGGCCATTTCTGCCTGTCATACAATGCCAATGCTTGGCTGACTGACATTCAGTGGGAATTGAACCTGCCCATCAACCGCCTCATTTGTGACATGCCTACCATGTGGAACTCAACACTGGTAATGCTGCAGTGGCTGCACGCATAGCAGAGGGCCATCAATGAGTACCTCTGTGAGTATGACAGCAGGACAGGCTCTGGGGAGCTTGGTTTTTTTGCCATGCCAGTGGCTACTGATCAAGGATGCATGCACTGTCCTGTCACCATTTGAGGAGGCCACAAGGGTGGTGAGCAGTGACAATGCATGCATCAGTAACACTGTCCCTTTAGTCTTCCTGCTGGAGCACACTCTTCATGGAATCATGCACAGGGCACTTGAGGCAGAACAGAGGGAGGAGGAGGAGGACTTCCTTTCCTCTCAAGGCCCCCTTTATGCAGATAGCATTCCTGCAGGGCCACCAAACACACAGGAAGAAGAGGAGGAGGAGGAGGATTGTGTCAGCATGGATGTAGAGGATAACATGCAGCAGTCTTCAAGAGGTGGTTTTCAGTCCCCAGAAACCCAAGGAGTTGTACATGTTTAGCAGGGGGTAGTTTCTAACAATGTCATCCTCAGTGACCCAGAGGACTCTCATGTCTGCTCAAATTTAAAATGAATGATGTTTGGATGTGGCTCTGTCTGAGCTTTGGGTATAGGGGAAAATAATGTATGTCAGTGCAAAAAACGCTAATAAAGTGCAATAGTTTCAGTGCTGATTTCCGTGTTAATCCATAAATGTGCAAAGAGTACTTCAAAAATGATGTATATGTTGTGTTTGTGGTGCTATAATTAAACACATAAATATTGTTAGCCAACGTCACTGACAGAAAATAGATATAAATAAACCGCACACCTTAAATAGTAAAAAACATTTCTAAAAATTATAACCAAATATATATGTAAAGTCCAAAAATAGGAACTGGTGTGTGCGTGCTGCTTTCCTCAGAAAATCAACAACAAATGTGTCCATAAACCAAAAAACAAATTAGGGAATCCTTTTGTTGTATGTGATAAGAAGTGATTAATCCGCTTTTCCCAGTCTTTATCTAGAACTTCAGTGGGTATCAGTTTATAATCATCTGTTTATAGTAAAGGTGCAAGGTGCTCAAAGGTGACAGTTCAATAGTTTTCCATATTCAAAGCTTTTGATGTGAGTACGTAGATGTGATTCACAAAATGATATTTGTCTACTAATATTTGACTATGGGTGACTTCAAGATCTATTTCTGACCCTTTTCGCCTAATTAGTGAAGAATAGTGTATGTTGTTTTCCTAAGGGATTAAACAAAAAACCAAATACCTGTGTAAACAACAACTAAAAGACTCCTTTCGTCGTGCGTGTGTGGTCAAGGATAAAAACCTGAAATGTATATATAAACCAATATTAAAAATCTTTACAAAAAATGATAAATTCCACACGCCAAATAAATATAGATAAAAGACAGTCACTGCAACCGATTGTTATAAA
>BLSH010024062.1:36121-46997 GCA_018402905.1 Glandirana rugosa
CTTGTGCAGAAGAGATGTTCACTTATTTCCGGTTTGATTTAAAGTGATACACACATTTTGCAGAACAGTGATATGGGTACTTCCGGCTTATTTATACTTTTTTGACACAGTTTGAAGATGATTTTAGAACAGTTCTATGGCCTCTAATGTTAATTAATACTTTTCAGACCCATTTTGAAGATGATCTCCATTTTTGCATTTTTATGTTTTTATTTTTTAAAAAATATTTAAAGTTATTTCACTGTCCCCATTTCTTTGTAGGGCACTTGTCCCACCCTTACCCACATTTTCCTTCTTTTTGCAGACCTCTAGGACCTTCCTGGGCTTTTTTACAGCATTTTTCTAATTTTTCATTAAAATTACCAGAACCCCGGACCCGAACCCGGACTTTTTTTGAAAAGTCCGGGTCCGGGTCCCGGACACCCCAAAGTTCGGTACGGACCCGAACTTTACAGTCCGGGTTCGCTCAACTCTATCCATAAGCAAAGTTTTTGTAGGAAAAATTCAAGCGGAAGGGAAAAGACCAACGATAGGAAATTTCTTTCTGTGTAAGAATTTGCAGTAAGGGTTTTAGAGAGCGTCTTTTCTGAACCGTATAGGGAGAAATGTCAGCGTATATTTGTATTTTATGACCATGGATAGCGAGGTTGTCCGCCGTGCGTGCCCTTCTGATGATTTCTTCCTTTGTAGAATAGTGCTGTGGCTTTATAATTATGTCGCGTGGTAGGCCATCAGCTCGCGGGGGTTGTAGGGCCCTGTGGGCTCTATCTAATTCCAGCCTGTTATCAGGGATCTCCGAAATCAGGTCTTTGATGAATGAACGTACAACAGGGTGGATATCTTTAATGGACTCTGGCAAGCCTCGGATCCTAAAGTTGTACCTCCGATTTCTGTTTTCAAGATCATCGAGTTTGGCCAGTGCGTTCTCAAGTTGATCTTGCAGGTCTTGTATTCTGGATGTGTTCTGATTAATTCTGCCAATCATTTGATCTGACTTTTTCTCTATAGTGTCGATCCTGAGGCCAAATTGTTGTAGATCCGCATGAATGGAATCAGTGATTTGGGTCGCAGTTTGCGAGAGGCCTCTGGATAAAAGCCTGGAAAAGGCCTGCATCATAGACGGAAAATCAGTGGGCTCTGTCAGGTCCAGGATATCTCCCAATCTGATATCATTAGGCCCTTGTGACAGGTCTCCTATGGATAATGGTGTGGCCTCTGCCATTGTGCAGCCTAGCAGTGAAAGAGTGTCTGTCGGGGATGCCAAGAATTGATCCGGGGTACTCACTGCAGCTGCTCCCCTTGATTGCGGTGAGGGTTCCTGGTGTGAGTGCGAGGCCTCCATGTCCTCCTCCGGGCCTCCCCATGCTGACTCTGTGTTATACAGCGTGGCGGACGCCATTTTGGTGGTGCTGGGCTGATCTGTCACGGCTTCCAGGTGGCTAGTTAAGGCCCTCCTCGCGTTGCCTGAAGCCATCCGGGAGGAAGCCTCGGTGTTCCCCTAGGGTCTGGTGGTGGTCGGGCGGCGTAACGAGGGCTCACCGCGCTACGATGGCGTTATGATCTCCGGGATGGTGCGGAGCTCCGGGACTACGCGTCCATCTTGGTGGAGTCCGCGCATGCGCCTGTCTTTTTAAAGTTTATTATACAGGGTGGGCCATTTATATGGATACACCTTAATAAAATGGGAATGGTTGGTGATATTAACTTCCTGTTTGTGGCACATTAGTATATGTGAGGGGGGAAACTTTTCAAGATGGGTGGTGACCATGGCAGCCATTTTGAAGTCAGCCATTTTGAATCCAACTTTTGTTTTTTCAATAGGAAGAGGGTCATGTGACACATCAAACTTATTGGGAATTTCACAAGAAAAACAATGGTGTGCTTGATTTTAACGCCACTTCATTCTTTCATGAGTTATTTACAGATTTCTGACAACTTATAAAATGTGTTCAATGTGCTGCCCATTGTGTTGGATTGTCAATGCAACCCTCTTTTCCCACTCTTCACACACTGATAGCAACACCGCAGGAGAAATGCTAGCACAGCCTTCCAGTATCCGTAGTTTCAGGTGCTGCACATCTCGTATCTTCACAGCATAGACAATTGCCTTCAGATGACCCCAAAGATAAAAGTCTAAGGGGGTCAGATTGGGAGACCTTGGGGGCCATTCAACTGGCCCATGATGACCAATCCACTTTCCAGGAAACTGTTCATCTAGGAATGCTTGGACCTGACACCCATAATGTGGTGGTGCACCATCTTACTGGAACTATGATGTCGGTGATAGGGAATTGCTGGCCATCAAGTCAGCTTTGGAGGAATGGCGGTACCTCCTGGAAGAAGCAGCTCACCCGGTATTGTTTTTTACTGACCATAAAAACCATAAAAAAACCATATGCTGTGAACATATGAGATGTGCAGCACCTGAAACTACGGATACTGGAAGCCTGTGCTAGCATTTCTCCTGCGGTGTTGCTATAAGTGTGTGAAGAGTGGGAGAAGAGGGTTGCATTGACAATCCAACACAATGGGCAGCACATTGAACACATTTTATAAGCGGTCAGAAACTTGTAAATAAGTCATGAAAGAATAAGGTTACGTTAAAACCAAGCACACCATTGTTTTTTTTGTGAAATTCCCAATAAGCTTGATGTGTCACATGACCCTCTTCCTATTGAAAAAACAAAAGTTGGATTCAAAATAGCCGACTTCAAAATGGCCGCCATGGTCACCACCCATCTTGAAAAGTTTCCCCCCTCACATATACTAATGTGCCACAAACAGGAAGTTAATATCACTAACCATTCCCATTTTATTAAGGTGTATCCATATAAATGGCCCACCCTGTATATAGAAAAAAATACATACAATTAAATAAAATACATATTTAGTTAAGTGAAGATAGATTTTAATAGCCACTGTGGGGAGTTCCTAAACAGATATAAAAGTTTTGGAAGGAACTTTATCTTTATTATATTCACGTGGCCCAATAGTGACAAAGGAAGCTTCTCCCATATCTTTAACCTTTCCTTCATTTCCTGAACTGCAGGGGCTATATTAAGGGAAAAATAATCTGAGGTCTGTTTTGAGACCAATATCCCTAGATACTTAAGACTCTGGATCTATAGGAAGCATCACAGACTTAGTCAAGTTAACCCTCAGTCCTGCAACTATCGCATATTCATCTATCACCTTTAATGCCCCCTGCAACGAGGGGCCAGCGTCTTTTAAAAAAAAGCAGCATATCATCTGCATAAGGGGCTATCCTCTCCTCCAAGCCCCCAATCCTGAGGCCCTGGAAATTCAAGGATATGGGTTCAATAGCAATAGAAAAAAGGGCGGGAGAGAGAGGGCAGCTCTGATGCGTACCTCTGTACAGCTGGAAAGGAGATGAAAGTTCTCCCCCCAGCTTCACAGATGACATGGGATTCCTGTATATCGTTCGTAGCCAGGAGATTAACAGCAATGGAAACCCCATTTGTCTCAGTACCTCCCATAGAAAAGGCCACTCGACCGTGTCAAAGACATTTTCCATATCTAGGGAGGCCACCAACTTAATACCTTAATTTACAGTATCTCAAAAATGTGACAACACTGAAGAAATTACACTTTGCTACAATGTAAAGTAATGAGTTTACAGCTTGTATTACAGTGGTGTAAATTTGCTGTCCCCTCAAAATAACTCAACACACAGCCATTAATGTCTAAACCGCTAGCAACAAAAGTGAGTACACCCCTAAGTGAAAATGTCCACGTTGGGCCCAAAGTGTCAATATTTTGTGTGGCCACCATTATTTTCCAGCACTGCCTTAACCCTCTTGGGCATGGAGTTCACCAAAGCTTCATAGGTTGCCCCTGGAGTCCTCCTCCACTCCTCCATGATGACATCACGGAGCTGGTGGATGTTAGAGACCTTGCGCTCCTCAACCTTCCATTTGAGGATGCCCCACAGATGCTCAATAGGGTTTAGATCTGGAGACATGCTTGGCCAGTCCATCACCTTTACCTGCAGCCTCTTTAGCAAGGCAGTGGACATCTTGGAGGTGTGTTTGGGGTTGTTATCATGTTGGAATACTGCCCTGCGGCCCAGTCTTCGAAGGGAGGGGATCATGCTCTGCTTCAGTATGTCACAGTACATGTTGGCATTCATGGCTCCCTCAATGTACTGTAGCTCCCCAGTGCAGAACGTATGCAGTCCCAGACCATGACACTCTCACCACCATGCTTGACTGTAGGCAAGACACAATTGTCTTTTTACTCCTCCCCTGGTTGTCGCCACACACGCTTGACACCATCTGAAACAAACAAGTTTATCTTGGTCTCATCAGACCACAGGACATTGTTCCAGTAATCGATGTCCTTAGTCTGCTTGTCTTTAGCAAACTGTTTGTGTGGGCTTTCTTGTGCATCATCTTTAGAAGAGGCTTCCTTCTGGGATGACAGCCATGCAGACCAATTTGATGCAGTGTGAGGTGTATGGTCTGAGCCCTGACAGGTTGACCCCCACCCCTTCAACCTCTGCAGCAATGTTGGCAGTGCTCATAGGTCTATTTCCCAAAGACAACCTCTGGATATGACACTGAGCATGTGCACTCAACTTCTTTGGTCAACCATGGCAAGGTCTGTTCTGAGTGGAACCTGTCCTGTTAAACCACTGTATAGTCTTGGCCATCCTGCTGCAACTCAGTTTCAGGATCTTGGCAATCTTCTTATAGCCTAGGCCATCTTTTTGTAGAGCAACAATTCTTCTTTTCAGAACCTCAAAGAGTTCTTTGTCATAAGGTGCCATGTTGAACTTCCAGTGACCAGTATGAGAGTGATAACACCAAATTTAACACACCTGCTCTCCATTCACACCTAAGACTTTGTAACACTAACGAGTCACATGACACCGGGGAGAGAAAATGGCTGATAGGGCCCAATTTAGACATTTTCACTTAGGTATGTACTCACTTTTGTTGCCAGCGATTTAGATATTAGTGGCTGTGTGTTGAGTTATTTTGAGGGGACAGCAAATGTACACTGTACTTACTACTTTACATTGTAGCAAAGTGTCATCAGTGTTGTCACCTGAAAATATATAATAAAATATTTACAAAAATGTGAGGGGTGTACTCACTTTTGTGAGATACTTTATATGTTGGGTGTTTATGTTGGTAAATAATCTGCGTATATTAATGTCTGTTGTTCTATTAGGCATAAAGCCTGTTTGGTCGGGGTCTATCACTGAGGTAAGCAGAGGTTGTAACCTACATGTAAGTACTTTTGTTAAGATTTTGAAATCACTATTGAGTAGGGCTATAGGCATATATGATGAACATATCTTAGGATCTCTACTCTCTTTGTGGATAAGAGTTATATGTGCATACCGCATAGATTTAGGGAGCGCTCCTTCCGCCAAACCTTTTGTAAATAGGGCTGCTAGTCTAGGAGCCAATATCTCGCTATTGATTTTATAAAATTAAATAGGTAGTCCATCTGGACCTGCAGCCTTTCCTCCTGGAAAAGAGTCTATGACCATTTGCACCTCCTCTGCTGTAATAGATTTAACCAAAGTTTCCCTCTCCCTATCCGATAACAATCCCAGTCCCACCTTGTCCAAAAGAGCCATCAAATCCTCTGGGCAGAAATCGTCAGAGAGAGAAGAAGCATGGAGAAACCCCGCTTTCCCTCAAGGGTAATTACCTCTGAGATGAGTGCAGGTGGTCTTCCCTGTTGCGCTAACTTTGCTAAAAAGCTCACATTTTTATCTCTGTGTTCAAAAATATTCTGTCTATTTTTTTAAGCTTGCTTCCTGTTTCTTCTTTCATATGTAAGTTTAGATCCTGTTGAGACGCCATTAATATTTCAAAATTTTGAGTGCTAGGATTACTATTATACTGTTCTTTTTTATCTTTTACCATATTTAATAATGCTTGTAGTGTAGATTATTGATTTTTTGCGGTGTGCCGCTATTACCGAAATATATTGGCCTCTTACATATGCCTTGAAGGCCTCCCATACTATCTCTAGTGAAGCTGATCCTTCATTATTCCCCAATAGTGTTGAGCGAACCCGGACTGTAACGTTCGGGTACGTACCGAACTTTGGGGTGTCCGGGACCCGGACCTGAACACGGACATTTCAAAAAACATTCGGGTTCGGGTTCTGGGTTCTGGTAGTTGATCACGCATGTTGAATAGCTGCAGGGCAGCCAATCAACAAGCGTTTCACTGGTTTGCCCTTAGAAGCCACCACAGCCATGCCTACTAATGGCATGGCTGTGATTGGCCAGTGCATCATGTTACCCAGCCTCTATATAAACTGGAGTCACTTGATGCTGCAGTCACATGCTCTCTGAGACTCTGACTAGTATAGGGAGAGGAAGCTGCCAGCGTTTTTGTGAGGGACAGATTGCAGACATTTTAACATCTGATCCTGCATCCTGAGATTACTACTACTGTTGCTTTGAGGGACAGATTGCAGAAATTTGAGATTTCACATACTGCTGCTTTGAGTGACAGATTGCAGATCAAACCCTTCATAACAAAACAATCATTATGATTGTACACAACGATCCGATTGTGGGATCGTACACAATGATCAGATTGTGGGAGTAATTTGAGATTTCACATACTGCTGCTTTGAGCGATCTGACTGCACTAGGTAGAGGCTTCTGTTTAGAGGGACAGATTATTGTTCAAAAATCATCTCCTAGTTCTAAAGGGAGAGGTTTTATTTTTTTTATATTCATTTTATTATGTATTCACAGAAGAAAACAACCATGAGCATGAATTGAAAAGGATTAACCATTTCTCAATTGAAAAATATAACAATAAAACAATAAAACAGAAAAGTTGGGGTACTTATAGATATTTCACAGAGTAGTTGCATCACAGAGTATTCGTATAGAACTAGAAGTAGATAAGCAATTTTTATGAATTGGCTGAAATGAGACTTTGGCAAAGTAGGAACTCGGGGGGTAAGAGGGGGTAAGAGTGAATGGGGGGGTTAGGTGTTCGATTAAACCTGATGATGGCTTAGTCAGGTAAATTTGGATAGCGCGGGTGATCAGGGCACCTCCGCCCCTCCCCCCCAAGGGGGGGAGAGAGGGGGGCCCGTCCTCATCCAAAACTGGGGAGGGGTTTATATCAGGTTTCAAAATGAACAACAAGTATCGATTTGGTTACCAAGTAGGATTAACTTGCGGTTGACAGGGCGGATGAATGGGGGGAAGCTGGAGGGTACATTTGCAAGGAGGTATCTAGCACAAAAGGGTAGGAGAGGTTATTAGAAAAGGTCTCAGGTAGGGGGGTTATGAACCGAGGAGCGATGTATTGTAGGCATTAGTGATGGAGCAGGAGGGAGGGGGGTTGTGAGTCCAGGCCCACTCTTATGGTGGGGGAGTCCAAAAAAAAAACCTCATCTTGATCCAGGGTTAGAAGAAATCTGAGGTCTTTCAGCGAGTTTTTGTTAAAGGTTCTATTTATGAAGGCTCGCCATCTCTGGAGACAGTGCATGCTTGTAAGGCGAGGGGTGGTCCAGCTATTTAGAAGGTCTCTTCGAAGCAAAAGGATTAGTTGCTTTTGTATTTCGTCCAAAGTTGGGAGAGTAGGTTTGATCCAGTGTTTTAAGATAGCTTTTCTGGAGGCTAAAAGGCAAATATGTATCCATTGGTGAAGGCGGGCGGTTTGGGTAAGGGGAGGTGATCCAGCAGGCTCCATTAAGGGGCTAGGTTCTGAGCCAAAAAGTATGAGCTGAGGGTCCAAGGGGATGTTTACTGAAGTTACTTCTCTTATATATATCCTATGATTCGCTGCCAGAAGGAGACAAATAATGGGCAGTTCCAGAGGCGATGAAGCAGAGATAGTCTCTGGGTTTTGCACTAGGGGCAAATTTTCCCGTCTCGTGGTGCTCCTGTGTTATATAGAGGGTTGTATGCCCTGTGGACAATCTTAAATTGGGTTTCCCTCCACAGTTCGTTGGTGCAGAGTTTGAGCGTTTTCCTGTACCCCTCTGTTAGGGTGGTAGAGAAATCTGTGGCAGGTAAGTCTTTAGACCAGGCTTTACCAGTGGTTGCGTCCAGAGGTTTGGTGAAGGTGAGCAACAGAGGTTTGTAGATTGCAGCTGTCGAGAAGTTGTCTGAGTCGATCAGGTTGTCAAGAAAGGTGCGCTTAAACCTAAGTTCTGGATTGGGGCAGGTGGCTTTGACATAGGAAGCAATTTGATAAATGTAGAAGCATGATGGGGAGCGAGGCAGAATTCCTCCAGTACCGGTAGGGTCGTATCAGACCGGTTTCTGTGTCATACAATGAGGTAAGTCTGGAGAGGCCCCTTAGGTCCCAAGAGGTGAAGGCCGCATGTTGAATAGAGGCGGGTAGCTTCGGATTACCTCGAATTGGGAGGTGTTGGGATAGGTGCGGGGACACCTTTAGTCATTTCCTAGCTTCCCTCCATGCAATAACCGTGTCTCTTATCAGTACATTGGAGCGTAGTTGGGAGGGTAGAGCTCTTAGGTTGCTGTGAAGGATAGCTGAGAGGGCGTAGGGAGTTGCTATTTCAGATTCTAGCTGGAAATTAGTATACTTCGAATTCTGAGTAAGCCAATCCAGACCCGATCTTACCAGACAGGATAAGTTATACACTCTAAAATGTGGAAGTCCGGCTCCCCCCTCGCCCTTCGGGAGCTAAAGTTTAGGTAGAGCAATTCTGGGTTTATTGCCCCTCCAGAGGAAGGAGGTTAAGGCTTTGTTTAGTCTTTGGATATCAACATGTTTGATTAAGATTAGAATTGTCTGCATGGGGTACAAAAGGCGAGAAATGCTCACCATTTTATACAGATGGCATCTCCCAAAGAGCGAAAGGGGAAGGCTTTTCCAAACCTCCAATTCACGAATAATTTGCTTAATTAAGAGGGGGTAGTTTAGTGAGTAGATAGAGGCAGGGTCTTTTCCGATGCTCACTCCCAGGTATATTATGTGTTGTCGTGCAATTTTAAATAGTGTAGAATGGGTCCATGAGTCCTTCCCCAGTTTGTTAAGGGGTAGGATTTCGCTCTTGCTAAAGTTTATTTTCAGGCCAGCAAATTTTTGGAATGTTTGAAAAATTTTCTGTAAATTAATATGTCATCCGCGAAGAGCGCTGTCTTTAGCATTTCCTTGCCTATTTTGACTCAGTGTAAGGGGGCATGAATGTTTAAAAGGCGAGAGAGGGGTTCCAGTGCAATATTAAATAGGAGTGGGGACAAGGGGCATCTCTGCCTCGTCCCCTTGTGTAGAGGGATGGGGTCAGAGACTAGGCCCGCCGCTACTACTCTGGCTGAGGGGCTGGAGTATAGGTTTTTGACAAAGTGAGTTATTTCGCCTTTGAATCCGAAGGCCTCGAAAGTTTTAAATAACCATTCAAAGCTGACATTGTCAAAGGCCTTCTCGGCGTCAAGCATAAGTATAGCTGTGTCCTTGGAGGGGTTGTTCTTAGCCCAGTCTAAGACCGCCAGGACTTTTCTAATGTTAGCTGCTGCCGATCTGCCTTTGACAAATCCAGCCTGTGCCGGGTGAATTAAATCTGGTAAGATGGTCGCAAGCTGGGAGGCAATTATTTTTGACAGTAACTTGGAGTCTACATTAAGCAGAGAAATAGGCCGGTACGACCCAGGTTCCAAAGGGTCTTTTCCCTTCTTCGCTACTAGCTTAATGTAAGCTTGCTGGCCTGAGGGGAGATATAGGCCTCCTGTCCATATTTGGTTGAATTACCTTGGATAGGGTCGGAGAGATAAAGTTTTTGGTTAACTTAAAAAATTCACCTGTCAGCCCATCTGGGCCGGGGGATTTGTTAGTGGCTAAGGACTTGATGGCATCCTCAATTTCAATCTGTGAGATGGGGGTATTCAGTGAGTCCAGTCGGGATTTACTCACTTTAGGTAGCTGAGCGTGGCTGAGGAAGATGACCGCCAGGGATGGGTCCGTACCTTCCTGGGTGTAAAGAGATTTATAAAAGGAGTGTAGCACTTTGTTGATGTCTTGGGGCCTAGAGACTGTGTTGCCTTGTTTATTTTTGAGGGCTGTAATGTGTGTGGGCTGGAATTGGCCTCTGCTGAGTCTCGCAAGGAGTTTGCCCGCCTTATTACCGTGCTTATGTAATTGGGGGTCATAATGTGGGAATTTTATGCGTTCCTGGCGTTCCGCCCAGGTGTCAAAATCAAGTTTCGCAGTTTTCCATTCTGCTTTATTAGCCGGTGAGCTAGCTTGGATTAGTCTCTCTTGGGCTTCTCTAAGTCGCTGGCTGGCTGAGCTGTACTTTTTGAGAGCCTCTTTTTTGCGAAAGGCCGCGTATGAGATTATTTTACTGCGTAGGAAAGCTTTTCCAGTGTCCCAAAGCAAGTTTGGGTTGTTGGAATGTTCCCTGTTCGTTTCGAGGAATTCTCCCCACGCTTTCTCCAGGACTGTTTGTAATTTAGTGTCTTGAGTAGAGTTGAGCGAACACCTGGAAGTTCGGGTTCTGCTGGTCCGTCCGAACTTCGGGACAAAGTCCGGGTCCGGGTCCGGACGGAACCCGAACGATCGCAGCTTGAAGGTCCACAAGCGAGTTGAGATGAGTTCTGTGATTTAATGTTTGTCAGGACCTCTTTCGCACCCCTCTTAAGGAGCTTTGCTTGTCCCTTGTAAGGTTGTTGGGTTTGAACGAAACCCTGTGACCTTTTCGAAAGGATGCGTCATTTTATTAGAGTATGCGCCGGAAAGCGTTTTTTCTCCGAGAGTTTTTCATGTCGAGTCGGTCGGTCGCTGAATCTCTTCGGGTTCTCTCTGATTAGGTTCGATCGAGTGGCCGATTATTTCGTCTTACCTTTTGACGCTTTGAACTAAAACTGTGGACCCGCCTTGCGGTCCTTGCGTATTTT
>BLSH010024062.1:59142-76138 GCA_018402905.1 Glandirana rugosa
CTGTTCTGCAAACATCTGGAAACTGTGTGTAACACTTTAACTAAAACCGGGACAAAGCATACTACTGTTCTGCAAACATCTGGAAACTGTGTGTAACACTTTAACTAAAACCGGGACAAAGCATACTACTGTTCTGCAAACATTTGGAAACTGTCTCTTGGGTTTTGTTGAGTCCCGCAAACCAGTTTTTAATTGAGGGCATTTTCTCTTGTTTCCAGAGTGCGGGTATGCACATTCTGGCAGTGTTTACCATATGCATCGCCAAAGACTTCTTATATGATTGCCCCATGATTGTGGAATGGTGTAGCAAATATTGGTGGAATGTAAAATCTATAGGATGGGAGGTTACTTTGCGTATTATCGCATGGACTTTTTCCCAAAAAGAGGCTATACGTGGGCATCCCCACCATATATGAAGCATGGTGCCTGTATGGGTATTGCACCTCCAGCATTTATCTGTTGTCTGTGGGAAAAGTTTGTGGAGAAGAAATGGAGTCCTCTACCATTGTGATAATATCTTATAGTTGTGTTCCTGCATTGAGACATTAATGGAACCTTTGTGGGCTGTGTCGCATATTCGCGCCCAGTGGTCAGTAGTAATGTTATTTGTGTGGAGTTCCCAAGCTTTTTTAATGAGGATAGTGTAGTCGGGATCATGGTCGGAGAGCAATGAATATATCATGGCTATAAGGTGTCTCTGTGGGGCACCACTGCAGAGGGTTTCAAATGATGTCCTTTGCTTTGTAAAGATATTCTTATCTTTAGAATTATTTAGGAAGTGTCTTATCTGGAAAAAGGACCATTGTGGCATCGGGGGAGAAGTGTCTTGGCACAGGACCTCAGTAATTTTACAAAAGCTTCTGGATTTGAAGAACTGGTAGGCTCTAGGGTTAGTATTGGGGGCAAGTGAGACAAAACCCTTTTCAAGCCCGGGGGGGAATTGAGGATCATCTTTAATTGGTGTCAAGGGTCCGGGGATGGAGGCCAGTTTGTCGTTTTTGGGCCAGATCTCTCAAGGTCAGGATTGGAGGAGATATCAGTGGATGGTAAGGACTTTCTTTGATAGAGCGTGGAATCCAGGCGGCGTTTTGTGGAGGGGTATCTATAATCATTTGTTCAATATTGATCCAGTCTTTTTCTTTACCATGGATGTGCCAGTCAACCATTTTTGCAAGTAGAGCTGCTTTATGGTATTTTTTGAAGTCTGGAAGGCCTATTCCAGCCCTATTCTAGGGGCTTTTCCTTTCCAGATATATTTTAGGATTTTTGTGTGTAGTGCTTGGAAAAAGGTTTTAGGAAGGGCTATCGGAATCGTTTGTGCAATATATAAGAATCTGGGGAGTGTAGTCATTTTTAACGTAGCTGCTCGGCCGAACCAAGACAGGTTGAGTTTATTCCACCCTATGAGATCTTGTGTACAACCCTGTAGGAATGGCGAGTAGTTGAGAGAGAATAGGGCAGAAAGGTCTGACCGGAGCTGTATACCTAAGTACCGGATATGGTCAGTTTTCCAGGAGAAAGGGGAGGTCTCTTGACATTTATGGAGGGCGTCTCACATTAGTGTAATATTTAGGGCGTAGGATTTGCTTAAGTTGATTTTAAAATTTGAGAGCTCTCCGAACTCAAGGAATTCTTTTAACAGGTTAGGTATAGTTACTGTCTGTTTGGATAAGAATAGCAGTATATCATCTGCGAAAGCGGAAGTTTTAAAGATTTTGTTTTTTATATTAATTCCAGAGATGTCAGGGTTGGACTGTATCTTCCGCAAAAGAGGTTCTATGGTCAGTATAAATATAAGCGGTGAAAGTGGGCATCCCTGTCTTGTACCGTTTTGGATGGGGAAGGCATCCGACAGGTGGCCATTGACTCTCACCCTGGCTTGGGGACCAGAGTATAGGCTGAGAATGCTCCTGAGAATAAACTTGCCCATGCCCGTATTCTGGAGTACTGCCTCCATGTAGTCCCAGGCCACCATGTCGAATGCCTTCTCTGCATCCGTGGACAGGAAAAATCCTTCAGTTTTGGTCTTTGTCATCCAATAGGTAATATTTATAGCTTTAATCGTGTTATCGCAGACCTCGCGCCCGGGCACAAAGCCTGCCTGGTCAGGGGAAATCAGGTTGGGGATAAAAGGGAGAATCCTGTTAGCTAAAATTTTTGCGTATAGTTTTATATCTGAATTTAATAGTGAAATAGGCCTATAATTGGTGATTTGGGTGTTGTCTTTATTTGGCTTGGGTATGACTGTGATATGAGTCTCTAAGAAGTCTTTTGGGGGATTAGAATTTTCAGCTAGAGAGTTGAAGGCTTTTAGATAGTGGGTGGCTAGCACATCTGAGAAAGTCTTGTAATAAATATTCGTAAGTCCGTCTGGGCCAGGACTCTTGCCCGGTTTTGAGGTTTGTACTGTGGCTTGAAATTCTTGGGTCGTAAGGGGTTCCTCTAAAGATCTGATGTCTGCTTCTGAAAGTTTTGGTAAGTGCAATTGTACTACGTAATCTGTTATATTTTGTGGAATGGGCGTATGTGGGGAGATTATAGAGCTTTGCGTAGTATTGTACAAATGCTTTCGCTATATCCTCTGTGTGGGTCAGTTTGTATCCCTTTTGGTCATGTATCAGGGCTACCTTGTTTTGTGCTCTCTTTCCTTGTAGCAATCTGGCTAACATTTTGCCACTTTTATTTGGGTGCTCGTAGAGAAATTTGGATGTTAGTATGTATTTGCGTCTCAATTGTTTTCCCAGCTCTTCTAGTAGGTCTTTCCTCGCTTGGACGAGGGTATTTTATGTTGCCTGTGCTCTGGTTTGTTTGTGCAAGCTTTCAAGGGTAGGTATTTGTTTAGCTAGTGCATCTATTCTCGCTTGTTTGTCTCTTTTGGCTTGTGCAGAGAGGGCTTTGCAATGTCCCCTAATGACGCATTTGTGCGCCAGCCATATATTCATCTCTGAAGTTTCTGAGTTTGTGCTGTTTTTAAAGTACTCCTCAAGTGTGTTTTTGAGCTGGGCAAGTTTAAGTGGGTCTGACAGTAGGAAGGGATCCAGGCGCCAGGATTTTTGTTCTGTGTCGTGTATTGGGAGTTTTAGGGAGGCAGTGACGGGGTGGTGGTCGGAAACATACATGGATTCGATGCTTGCGGAATGTAGGTATTTTAGGTCTTCTTGTGAAATGAATATGTAATCTAGGCACGAGTATTTCTCGTGTGGAGGGGAGAAGAACATAAAGTCCTTTTCATCTGGGTGTAGGGTTCTCCAGGTGTCATGTAGGGAGAGTAAATTAAATTGGTTTTTGATCTGTTTTAGTGCTCGGTAAGGGATAGAAGAGGAGCCGGTCGAGGAGTCAAGGTGTGGGTTGAGAGGAATATTCATATTCCCACCCAGTACTATCATACCTTCATGGAAAGGGATCAATAGGTCAAAAATGTGTCTGATAAATGAAACCTGGTGGGAGTTCGGGGCGTAGACATTAGCAAAGGTTACTGGTCTGGAGTGTAATGAACCCTTGATAAAGAGAAACCGACCCTCAGGATCTGCTATTTGGTCTTTGAGTAAGAAGGGCAAATTATTATGTAGTAGAATCGCTACCCCTTTTGTTTTGCTGGTGTTGTTGGAGGCATGGAAGATCAAGGGGTAACTTTTATCTGTTAATTTGGGAATCTTGGGTCCCTTGAAATGTGTCTCCTGTAAGAATGTGACCTGGGCACAGTGTCTTTTAATTTCCCTAAGAATTAGGGATCTTTTCTCCAGGGTATTAAAGCCTCTAACATTGATTGAGACGTTTTTCAAGATTGTAGGATTGGGCATTATTGCTGAGTGCGATACCGCGAGAGGTCTGGGAGGGAGGGCTAGGTAAGGGGGGGTAAGTTAGTCGGTCGTAGGGGTGAAAGCTAACGTCTGGGGGGACGTATACGAGGGTCAAGTGGGGATGGACCTTTATATCCGGCCCACTGTTTTGAGCCTCTAACTGGACAGACTGGAACGTGCCGGGCTGAGGGTAGGGGTTTGTGGTCTAGCGCACGGGAGGAGAGGAAGGCACACTAGCAGGGGAGTTCCTGGTGGATGAAGAGGGTACACCTTTTATGGATTGATGGTCTATTACATATAATATGAAGTAATAGGACAGTCAACATCGTTAATACCTCACAGTTTGTATTTGGTCGTGGTAAGCCATTGCAGTAATGAGCCCAACTTTCATAATAACAATCAACAAAACATTAACCTTTGCATTCACAATAACATTAACAATCACACTCCCCACCTCGTTATTCTTAACCCCCTGTGTCATAGTCTCCAACACGGACTGGCACCAGCAAGGGAGGGGGGGAAGGGCACCAGCACAGGCTCAGCAGCCGTCCACTATTGCCCCCACGCCCGCCAGCGTAGGACACCACTACAAGGCCTGCACCCCCCGACCAACCCCATAGCTCTATCAGTTCTCGTTAGTTCTCTAGGCACATAAAAGTAAGGTCAAATAGGCCAAGGCATGGAAGGGTAGAATCAAGTTGAATTAGCCTATTGATCGATGATAGTATGAAACCGTACACAGGCTTCCCGAAACAATCTGCAGCAATTGGGGGTGTTATAGTCTAGGAGCTTTGCTTGCCTTGAATGGTACGGGGTGTAATAAGTTCTCTTTAAGTCTATACCCCCGGGGCTTTCTATTAGGTTCTGAGGCTTTTTCACTAGCCTCCAGCTTTTGTTTCGTACGGATCCTCCGATTAGAGCGAAAGGTTGGAACGCTCGTAGCCCAGAGATAACTATTCGGTGTCTCGGTCTTTTCTTGTCCAAGGCATATATCCCATGCCAAACAGCGTACCACCGTCGGCCGTAAGATCAAGAAGGCAATTTCAGTGTGAGTCCAGTCTTAGTAGTTATATAGTCTCTATGATTGCCTCGGGAGTGAATGCGGGGGGGGGCGCATTGAATCAGTGTTTCTCCATGTGTATGGTATCGGAAGCGGCAGCCCAAGGCACACGACCGAGGAAGGGGTAGGTGGTGAAAACTAAACATGGCTCCTTAATAAAACATAGGAGAAAAAAAAAACCCAAAAGAGTCAGTCAATGGCTTACCCCAAGGGACCAAAGCAACTTAGTCGGCGGCAGGCAGCGGAGGATTCGGCTGGTCCTCTGCAGCACCCCCTTCTGTCGCGCTGGTACGGGTTGTGTTGAGGTGGTGGCGGGGTGTTCGTTGCTCCAGCCGGGGCGGTACGAGCTCTTTCCACAGATACGGTATGATAAACTCCCGGTACCATTCCGGAACGAGAATTTCGGGTAGATTAGTGCACTCGAAGAATTGGGGGAGGTCTGCTGGGGTGTGTAGTGTGAATGATCGGCCCTGGATGGTGACACAGAGACCAAACAGGAAGCACCATTTGTATATGATATGTCTCTCTCTAAGAAAAATTTTTACTTACGTCCCATTGAATCGTATCTCCTCTTGGTCTCTTGCTCGCAGTGCGACTTCCTCCTTTAGTTTATAGTAAATAAAACAACAAACTATGTCTCTCAGGGGGGGGGTCTCCGTCTCTCCCCCTTGGCCTGAGAGCTCTATGTGCCCATTCAAATTCCACTAGAGCGTCTTGAGGTTATTGATCAGGGACTGAGGTGCCAATGGTATCTGGTCATGTTCTATGGTCTCTGGTATACCTCTGACTCATAGGTTCCACCTTCTACCGCGGTTATCGAGGTCCTCCAATCTTCTTTATATCTCTATTAAATGGTACTGGTAGCGAGCCCCGTGCTGCTGTAATTCCCTTATGTCGTCATGACGGCTCGCGGCTCTTTCCACCTCCTCCAAACGATCTGAAACTCTTCTCGGTTCATCTTTAAGTTCAATAGCGGCCTCGGACAGTGCTCCCTTTATATCGGACGCAATAATTTGTAGGTCCGACATCTTAGGCATTTGTTGGATGAGTGTGAGGAGCCTGTCCTGCTCTGAGAGAGCTGCTTGTTTGTGTCGTCTGACTGTTTCCGAGCCATAGCTGGAGGCTGTGGGGACGGCTGAGAGGTAGAGGCCTCGGTTGCCGTGACGGGCTGAGACCGGAATAAATCTGGCAAATTTCGCCCCTGCTGGGTATGTGGAGTGTTTGTAAAAGGTAGCTGCCTTCCAATCTTACCCATCATCGGTGTAAAAGGCTATTGATAAGAGTTTTTCTCCCCCGTAGCGCCGGAGCTCCTTGTCTACGCGGCCATCTCGTCCGCGCGCCAAGCCATGCCTCCCTGTAGCAAGAGTTTTTACCTATAAACTCTGTAAGTGGTAAGTGTTCACACCAGTCATCCTGAAGATTGCAAATAGAATAACATAGTTAAAATTCCAAGGTCTGCTTTGTTCTTCCATCTGGCATTTAGCCTGTGAGAGGATTCCCTCTGGGATCCCATAGGGCAATGATGGTGAACCTTGGCACCCCAAATGTTTTGGAACTACATTTCCCATGATGCTCAACTACACTGCAGAGTGCATGAGCATCATGGGAAATGTAGTTCCAAAACATCTGGAGTGCCAAGGTTCGCCATCACTGCCATAGAGTATGTATCACATTCAGCAACGACCATTGCATATACAGCATACTGTATACTGGATGAAACAGGCAAAGAGTTTATGTGGCAAAACTCAAATTGCTGCTATGGCACATATCATGATACAAAATTAAGTATACCAAAGAACATAAATAACACATGGCCACAAAGCAGATATACAGTAAATGTAAGCATCTCAATAATTAGCTAATGAGCATACACATATTTATACATCCATGTCAACAGCAAAATCTGTAGTAAATGGAAATTCAAATAGTTACTGGTCTCTATTCACAGCATAAGAGCTTCATGTATATAGTAGTTATCACCAGGGTTAATCCAATGCAAAAAATATTACATAATATCAATATTGTAGATAACAAGACAGTAAATCATCCAGATATAGCACATCTCATGCAGTATGTTAAGCATGCAAGAAAATGTCTGCCAAGCTCATAACATGCACATGAATCCACAATCTCAAAGTACTTGTGTGGATTCACAATCACTTTAAGCCAGTGTGATAAGCATAGCAAGCCAGTAAGGCTGCAAGCCTTGTGTGCAGCCAGTAGCAGAAAGCAGCCAAGTTCAATGCATCACATGTCACATACGTAGTCTCACTTGTAAAGACAGGCATCAAACTTTTTTGGTAGTGTTTTTTTTTTTGTTTTTTTTAGTTTTTTTTAGTTTCAATAATTTTTATTGAGTTTTAGACAAGATAACATAGTTATGAAAAGAGCTTGGTATGCCATATGGTTAGTGATGTTAAGATATACAATACAAGCTCCAAGCGTGAGGTTAAATACCATACATGTATAGTATTAGAAGACAGAGGAGCTACAAAATACCATATGATTGCTAACATCTGTGCACGCTGCCCTATCCCCCCGGCCACCCCACAGGGATCTTGCTGCGGGGGGGTTGTCAGTTTATTTGTCCTTTCCAGGGATTTTTGGTAGTGTTTTGGGCTACATAGCCTGAACTCAGTTGGTTGGTGAATAAGTGGATAAAAAGGCTCCGGACGGCCGCACTCCAATATAAGATTTTAATTGCATCAGGTCCACAAGGTACAGACAGGAATTATTGTTGACGCGTTTCACGCCCCCTAAAGGCGCTTACTCATAGCATAGTGTAATGAAAACAAAAATGCACATATATACACATACAAAGGTGCTCATCTGCTGTGTTCAACCAATGAGCAATGATCAACCAGCTGCCACCTAAGCAGCCATGTGATCAAGCTCACTGGTTTCTCAGTCCCCCACAGGTGGAATTTGATGAGGTCGAACCCCATGGAGGATAGAACCTGTGTCAGGAATTAGATAAAAAAGAAAAAAAAAAGTATCACAAACTCCTCCATGGATGACAACCACATCAGACCTCCCGTGTGGAGACTAGAGGAATGCAGATGAGACACAAAAATTACATACATGTAAAAAGGAAAAAATATGTATACAAAAACATGATTGAAAAAAATAATAATAATGATAAACGTGCATATACAGAGAAAACAATTTAGTGCAGAAAGCTACAGTGATTGAACAATATATCAAAGCAAAATCTTTAAATACACTAGTAAGCTTCATGGACTGGACGGAAAGAGAGAAAACATAAGAGGTTGAATAGTCAAGACCTGCAAATCTTCTCATCCATTTAATACTGTTTGTTCCCATGTTCATGTAGAAATGAAAAATAAAAAAATCAAGCAAATCGTCGAAAAAATGATTTTCGATCAATCAAGATTCATTCAATGTTATATTCAAACAACCCTGCCGAAGGCAAGGTCGTAATTCATGTGCAGATGTTAACACTAATCCTGAGAACCCCATGCCGTCAATTATATGAATAAAACAATATAACGAGTATGTATATGTAAACACACTGCTTAACTGCATAATATTTAGATAATACAGGCATGGGGCTTCTCAGGCAAAAAACACAATTCCTGAAAAACACTCCAAGTCTAAGGCCTCATACACACAAACGTTTTTTGACGCCGGCGTTTTCTGGCGTTTTTTGCAGCTCTCCATGTTAGTCAATGGCCCCATAAAAACGTCGGCGTTTTTGAGTTGTAGGTGGCGTCGGCGTTAGTGAGCAGAAAGTAGAACCCATGGCCATCGCGTTCTGAGGCTGTAACTTTTTGATGTTTTTTGACGCAGATGCCACAAAATGCCAACAAACGCCAACAAACGCCACCTAATATTGTACTGGCGTTTTCTGGCGTTTTTTGATGCCGACGTTTTTAGGTTGAAAAATAGCAGAGGGATGATTTTTTTTAAAAAAACGCCTATTGACGCCGACGCTCAAAAACGCCAAAGCATAACGCCGAAAAACGTCTACTTTTTTTCCTTGGTGTCGGACACGACGTTTTGTTTATTTTTTTAGATACCCCCGTGTGTATGAGGCCTAAAGCAGCCTGCTTTGCAAGAGGGAGGAAAGGAGGGAGGGGAAAAAAAAAAAAAAAGGGTCGTAAAAAAAGGGTCGTAAAAAAAAGGTCGTGAAAAAAAATGATCGTAAAAAAAGGGTCGTAAAAAAGGACGTAAAGAAAAAAAATTATTTCCGATCCCTCAATCATAAAAGTGGGAAACATCCCACTCTAAGTTAAGACCCTCCGGCTTTCTGGTACCGAAAAAGAAAATCCAGAAAACCTCACTCCTGCAAAGAAGCTTAAACTTGTCGCCCCCTCTGGGAGGAGATACTATCTTCTCAACTGCCTGTATGTACAGGCTTGAGGTGTCTTTCTGGTGCACCTCATTCCAATGTTTGGATACGTTGGTGGGATGATTCTTGCTGATGTCTCTGAGATGGTCAGTGAGACGATCCCGCAACCTTTGTGTGGTACGTCCTACATACTGGACATCACACCTAGAGCATGAGATAATATATACTAAGTACCGTGTGTTACAATTCAGAAATGTATTGATGCTCATGCTCTTAAGGTTAGATGTGGAATGAATGGTGTCCCCCCTTTTTATTTTGTTTTTTTATAACACGGACAACCCGTCACTCCACACCGAAAAGTCCCCTTGAAACTCAGCCAATGTGGTTGTCTGGATTTACTGCGAAACAGGCTGGGGGAAAGTGAAGACCCCAGAGAGACCGCTCTCCGAGAGATGACCTTAACCCCATTATTCAAAATGCGGGCGTACACAGGATCGTTAAGCAACACCGGGACATATTTCAAAATGATACTCCTGATTTGGTTAAACTCCATGCTGTATGGTGTGGAGAAAATAGGACATCCACCCACAGCAGGGGTTAGCCGACTGGCCCTCCCAGTGTCCCGGTGTAGCTTATCAATTGGAACTCTATCAGCGATGTTAATCGCCCTGTGTACGACCGGCGGTGAATAGCCCCTATCTAGAAAACGTTGTTGCATGTTTAATTTCTCACGTTGGTAATCAAACGGATTACTGCAAATACGCCTAAGTCGCAGAAATTGTCCCACAGGGATACCTCTTATTGTGTGCGTGGGGTGGCAGGAATCGGCCCGAAGGAGTGAGTTGACCGCCGTCGGTTTTCTATGTAGACTCGATGTGATCCTGCCCTGTGCGGCAGTCAAGTTCACATCCAAGAATACAATCATGGTGTCTTCATGACAGGCTGTAAACCTCAAATTCAGATCATTATCGTTCATGTATGCAAGCCACTGCTCAGGTGTGGTGGCACCCTTAGATACTATAAATAGCAGGTCGTCAATGTAGCAACCATAAAAATGGGTGTCTTGTCTACGGGGGCCCCCCTGTGCAAAGATGCGAGACCTCTCCCACCATCCCATGTAAAGGTTGGCAAGAGAGGGCGCAAACTTGGCACCCATGGAGGCTCCGCAATTCTGCAGGTAATATTCACCGTCGAACATAAAGAAATTATGTGTGAGCAGGTAATCTAAACATAGAAGAACAAATTCTTGGTTAATTAGAGAGTGTGTGGTAAAGTGTTGAAGAAAAAACTCAACAGCCCGTAGACCCAGTGAATGGGGAATGGATGAATATAAACTCGCTACATCGCAAGTAACCCATCCAAAACCCTCCTGCCACTCAAAATCCTTTAGTTTACATAACAGATGACCCGTGTCCTTGATATAGCCCGGAAGCTTGGATACCAAAGGCTGGAGTAAATGGTCGACCCATTGTCCTAGGCGCTCATTCAAAGAGCCTATCCCAGCGACAATGGGTCTACCATGGAGAGGAGTGCAGCCCTTGTGGATTTTAGGGAGGTGGTGGAAGATGGGCATCACAGGATGTTCAGGTAATAACATTTCTTTATCCTGTTTGTCAATGATGCCCAGCACCACCCCCCTGTCCAACAATAAAGACAGTTCCTTCCTGAAACCTGGAGTGGGGTCACCAGGAAGGCGTGTATATGTAGCAGTGTCTGACAACTGTCGTAAAGCCTCATCCCTATAGGCCACTGCATCTAATACTACAACTGCCCCCCCTTATCCGCACACCTAATAACAATGCTGTTATCCTGTTTAAGGGCCTGTAATCCCGAGATTTCACTGGAGGTAAGATTGTGATTAATGGACAGTCTATTGCTGCGTTTGGCCAAAGAGACAAGGTCCCGCTCAATCAATTTCTGAAAAAGATCCATATCCTTTCCTCGGGAGCCAATGGGGTAAAAGTCTGACTTGACCCCAATGTATTCCAAGGAGGGTGGGGTGGAGGGTGTATCTGACTCCAAGGCCAACTCCAGCAAATCATTCAATGTGCATACATCTGAGAATTTGCAAGGGGAGGGATCAGTAACCAGCCTGGTTCTCTCCCCATCTGACTCCCCAATATCAACATCACCAGAGGAATTTTCATTAAAGAAGTGTCTCTTAAGAGTTAATGTGCGTACAAGTCTAAATAGTGGAAAAAAGGTCAAAATGTCGTGAGGGACAAAAATTCAGCCCTCTCGCGAGCAGTGTAATCTCTGCTTCATTCAGAGGTCTCTGAGACAAGTTAATCACATTTCTTACCGTGGTCCCGGACGACCGCAGAGCTGATAGCGTGTCACATCTCCTTCGCCTGTGCTTCCTACCACATCTCCTTGTTTTCTTATTGCTCCTTTTCCTTTGTTTTTCTTCTTTTTTAATCGTGAGCTGGAAGTCCCGGCTATGGAGTTTAAAGGCTGTGGAGTGGTTGTGCGACCTGCACCTTCAACTGAAGAGTCTGATAAAGTGACTGCAAATGTGTCATTAACTGTTTCAGTCTCTGGGTCAGAGAAACTGACTCGCTTGCCTTGTTGTTTCCTGCGAGGTCGTCAGAGGGGTCCTTTCTTCCAGGTGTACACAGTATTGCTTTCATAATCTAAATGATCCCGGGTAAGTTTCTCCTTCTTACTTGACATGACACTTTTTTCTAACTTGTCCAGTTTGTCATTTAGACGATAATCAAACTCCCTCAATTTGGGGTGATCTTGGAGGTCCGTTAGCTCTTTTTGTATCAGTGAAATATCACCTCTCAATTTTTCCAATTCCTCCTCTTTGACGCTGATAATGATCCGCATTAAATGAAAGGAACATTCGGTTAAGGTGTCTGTCCATTGTTTCTTCGTCTCCTCACTGGGCAGTTCGAACATGGGGAATTTCCTGATCTGCAGACAACGGGGGATCCTCTGGACAGAAATGTACTCTGTGAGAGTTTTAATGTCCCAGAAAGCACGTATCTCCTTCCCCATCAGAGATTCCAATCTCCTGAATGACCGTAGCAAAGTAATATCGACATCATCCGATGACTGAGAAATAAATCCTTGAGAGCCCGTATGGAGAGGATTATCTGCGGGGGCTGCAAGCGTGCGACTGAAGGTCGATTCTGAAACCAAGTGGACCGGCATGGAAGTATCCATATTCAGCTAGGGCTGTGTGTGCTGCTGACAAGACACCATGAAAGATAAGGAGTGAACAGCTGGTTGTGCACGTCCAGGTGCACAAAGTCCGGATAATCAAGATGGTGAGAGTTAGACAGCTCCAAACCTCCTGGCTCCAATAGTTAATCACACAATCCCAGAGGGTGCAGGCTCAATGTACTGAGACAAGTAAGTGGATAAAAAGGCTCCGGACGGCCGCACTCCAATATAAGATTTTAATTGCATCAGGTCCACAAGGTACAGACAGGAATTATTGTTGACGCGTTTCACGCCCCCTAAAGGCGCTTACTCATAGCATAGTGTAATGAAAACAAAAATGCACATATATACACATACAAAGGTGCTCATCTGCTGTGTTCAACCAATGAGCAATGATCAACCAGCTGCCACCTAAGCAGCCATGTGATCAAGCTCACTGGTTTCTCAGTCCCCCACAGGTGGAATTTGATGAGGTCGAACCCCATGGAGGATAGAACCTGTGTCAGGAATTAGATAAAAAAGAAAAAAAATTGTATCACAAACTCCTCCATGGATGACAACCACATCAGACCTCCCATGTGGAGACTAGAGGAATGCAGATGAGACACAAAAAATTACATACATGTAAAAAGGAAAAAATATGTATACAAAAACATGATTGAAAAAAAAAATTACCCACAGGGATCTTGCTGGATAACTGAAGTATGCAAGACTTTCAGTTTTTATGAAGTGCTATAGTATGGAATAACTGTACTTTTTACTCAGTGTCTTCTGCTGCACTAGTTATTATCTGCAGAGTACTTCAGTTTTCCCACACTAGTCAAAAATTGGCAGAAAGAAAGAGCTTGTCTACTATTTTATGAAGTTTCATTTTATATAAAACAACAATAGCAACAACAAAGACATTTCCAGTGCAATTCTCCTTTTAGTTGAAAGACAATGTTTTACAGTCAGACATGGAATTCATTCTTTGAGCTGTAAGGTATAAGACATGTGGCTTTATACTGAATAGCCTTCAGATGGTAAAAATGCCTTGAAAATGTCCATAAATCATGAAAAACAAACCGACACTAGGCAATGATTTTCTAGGGAATATACAGTACATTGACATTGAAATGGAGACCAAAAGGCTGACTTTTTAATTTGTTATTTGAACTTTAGGTTCATACAAGTTGTATTATTTTACAGTTAAAGGGTCATCCTTCATTTAAGTAATCAAAACAGAAATTGTCAAATATGTTTATGATCTAGGATGTTACACAAACACTTTATTACCTGCAGTTGATCTTGTTAATGTGATGTATTTTATTACTGCTCTCACACTTGTACCTCTTTTTTAAAGTTCAGTTATACTAAATGATGATATATTTCAAATGAGTATTTTATGAATGAGACATCTTTCATATGAGGTGCAAAAAAAAGTAATACAACTTTCAGCTAAAATTAATAATTGTTTTCTATGTATACATGTACATATAATTAGAAAATGTAATCCGATGCACAAAAAATAAAATTAAATAATTAAAGCAGCCAGCACCAGGGTGTAGGATACACTGTACAATTCACCAATATTTGATTAAGTGCAGAGCTAAATACCAAAACTAAAATGAGAGGGAAAAAAAAAACCTCTGAAACATGAAATAACACTCTGAAGAATGAGCTCAATTGTAAATAGTATGACTCATATCCCTCAGAAGGGTGAACCAACACTCTAAAAATATAGCTCAATAAACATAGTGAATATAAATAAATTATTGAATATATTTATGAAAAACAAAAAAAACCTCTGAAAAGTGAAATGACACTCAGAAAAGTGAGCTCAATCATGAATTAATAACTATTATCCGTCAGAAGTGTGAAACCAACACTCTGAAGAGCCAGCTCAGTGACTACTATAAATGTAAGATCAGTATTCAATAACACAAAAAGGTCCTCTGAAAAGTGAGCCCCATGCAAAACAATAGTCCTCTGAAGAGTGAGTTCAAAACTGTATAAGCAAGGTATCTTGATAATTCCACTCTCAACGTGTATTCTCCACCAACACAAAACTCTGAGGTTTACCAGAGCATATGCAACCTCCAATAGCTTTTGTGTCAAGCAAGATGCTCCTCTGCCTCGTAGTATATAGGGTAATTGCTCCCTTTTCGATCTCTAACTCTGTGCTCAGTAGCAGTTTCATACATGTAATAAAATGCAAATAATGTCTCTCATGGTGTATAACTGATTAATACATTTAGTAGAAGCAATAGGAGACCCTCACATTAAATAGTAGTCCTCTAAAGAGTGAATGTAATAGACTATGTGGAAAGGTAACTCACCGCGTGTCCTCCACCAAGACAGAGTACTCTGAGGCTTACCAGAGCATATGAGACCTCCACATGAGAAGTCATAAACAGCATTTGTATTAAGCAGATTGTTCCTCCACACTGTGACACATGGGACAATATTCGGCAACAATATCCCAAAATCCTCAGCAATGTGCGTGCATGTGTAGTAATGTCACAGCCTCAAGCGTCACCCAACATGTTTTGTCAAAAATGACACCCTCAGGGGTAAGACAATTGTTTTGCATGGGGCCCACTTTTCAGTGGACCTTTTGTGTTATTGAATACTGATCTTATATTTATAGAGGTCACTGAGCTGGCTCTTCAGAGTGTTGGTTTCACCCTTCAGAAGGACAGTAGGTATTAATTCACTATTGAGCTTGCTTACCAGAGCTTCATTTCACTTCCCAGAGCTTTTTGTTTTTCATATTTACATTGAATGTTGTATTTGTATTCACAATGGTTATTGAGCTAATTTTTAGAGTGTCGGTTCACCCTTCTGAGGGTTATGAGTCATACTATTTACTATAGAGCTCACTCTTTAAAGTGTTGTTTCACTTTTCAGAGGTATTTTATTTTTTTCCCTCTCACTTTAGTTTTGGTATTTAGTGCTTCACTTAATCAAAAATACAGTATCTCAAAAAGTGAGTACACCCCTCACATTTTGTAAATATTTTATTATATCTTTTCATGTGACAACACTGAAGAAATGACACTTTGCTACAATGTAAAGTAGTCAGTGTACAGCTGGTATAACAGTGTAAATTTGCTGTCCCCTCAAAATAACTCAACACAAAGCCATTCATGTCTAAGCCACTGGCAAAAAAACGAGTACACCCCTAAGTTAAAATGTCCAAATTGGGCCCAATTAGCCATTTTCCCTTCCTGGTATCATGTGACTCTTTAGTGTTAAAAGGTCTCCGGTGTGAATGGGGAGCAGGTGTGTTAAATTTGTTTTTAATCGTTCTCACTCTCTCATACTGGTCACTGGAAGATCAACATGGCACCTCAGGGCAAAGAACTAAAAAAAAAAAAAAAGGATTGTTGCTCTACATAAAGATGGCCTAGGCTATAAGAAGATTGCCAGGACCCTGAAACTGAGCTGCAGCATGGTGGCCAAGACCATACACCAGTTTAATAGGACAGATTCCACTCAGAAAAGGCCTTGCCATGGTTAACCAAAGAAGCTGAGTGCACATGCTCAGCATCATATCCAGAGGTTGTCTTTGGGAAATAGACGCATGAGTGCTGCAAAGGTTGAAGGGATGGGGGGGTCAGCCTGTCAGTGCTCAGACCATAGGCCGCACACTGCATTAAATTGGTCCGCATGGCTGTCGTCCAAGAAGGAAGCTTCTTCTAAAGATGATGCACAAGATGATGCCTTTCAGAGGCATGATTGGTCAAAGGGTAAAGGGTATAAAGTGCAGCGCTCAAAACTCATAACCATGAACATCTACTAAAATATAAAAAAAATAGTAAGACTACCAATGATTCGGTAATATAAAAATGCAAATTACCACAATGAAAGGGTCCAGTGATTGTAAACAATAACCTCATAGTCCAATGCCCTAAAATATTAGTGATATTTAAAGTGACCGGTGCCTAGAATCCTAAAAGCTGTAGTGAGTATTCAATTTCAGTGACAAATCCACCACCGTGAAAGTTGCGTGCTTACCAGAGGCTGGTAAGCCACCAGCAGAGAGATGAAAAGTGTAGAAGGGATATCCATTACACCCATGTATGATAGGATTACTCCTGGGACTCCGTTGGTTTCTCAGACCCACAATCCCGCAAACATTCGGAGTTCGTATCATAAGAGTTAATCACTGGGAGGACTTCTTCCTTGTCTCATCCACTCTATGGATTGTCACCAGAAAAAGTCACCGACATCCACTGATTGCCCAAAAGTCAGCTAACATCCCGGCTGCTGGAAGTCCCATCCAAGTGCTGCACCCTCCGCTCGCAGAAATTCCACTTCTCCCCAACACCATCACACTGACACCTCCACCGGGGACACTCTCCTCCTCCTCCTTACCGGGAAAGAAGTTACATGAGCCTGCGATCCCGCAATGGTGGCTGCCTCTCTCCCCACTAACTTTGTCTCCCAGGTTCATACTCCGACTTTGCTCAGGATTTCAGTGCAGGCGGCAGGGTGCCTTTGCCAATCATGGCTCAGGGGGCTAAGTCCACACAGCACACTGTATAAGGTTGCTTACACGGCTGCCATATGTAGTGTGTTGGAGTGGAAACTTGAGCTAACTTGAGCTAGATTAGGCAGGTTAGTTAGTGGCGTGGAGGCAGTGTATATATATATATATATATATATATA
>BLSH010024062.1:88677-102882 GCA_018402905.1 Glandirana rugosa
CCTGTCTAATAACAAGATTTTAGTAGAGTATCACGATATCCCTCTCCAAGACCGACGACGACACTCCCTCTGTCCCTCACAGCAGCAGCCAGAACCTCTCCCTATAGCACTATGAGATGATTTTAGAACAATAATCTGTCCCTCACAGCAGCAGCCAGAACCTATCCCTATAGCACTATGAGATGATTTTAGAACAATAATCTGTCTCTCACAGCAGCAGCAGGGACCTATGTCTATAGCACTAGGAGATGATTTTAGAACAATAATCTGTCCCTCACAGCAGCAGAAGGAACCTCTCCCTATAGCAGTATGAGATGATTTTAGAACAGTAATCTGTCCCTCACAGCAGCAGCTGGAACCTCTCCCTATAGCAGTATGAGATGATTTTAGAACAGTAATCTGTACTTCACAGTAGCAGCAGGAACTTCTCCCTTTAACAATATGAGATGATTTTAGAACAATAATCTGTCCCTCACAGCAGCAGCAGGAACCTCTCCCTATAGCACTAGTAGATGATTTTAGAACAATAATCTGTCCCTCAAAGCAGCAGCAGGAAACTCTCCCTATAGCAGTAAGAGATGATTTTAGAACAGTAATCTGTCCCTCGCAGCAGCAGCAAACTCTCCCTATGGAATATGGAGATGATTTTACAACAATAATCTGTTCCTCACAGCAGCAGCAGGAACCTCTCTCTATAGCACTAGGAGATGAATTCAGAACAATAATCTGTCCCTCACACCAGCAGCAGCAACCTCTCCCTATAGCACTATGAGTTGATTTTAGAACAATAATCTGTCCTTCACAGCAGCAGCAGGAACCTCTCCCAATAGCAGTATGAGGTGATTTTATAACAGTAATCTGTCCCTCACAGCAGCAGCAGGAAACTCTCTCTATGGCATTATGAGATGATTTTAGAACAATAATCTGTCCCTAACAGCAGCAACTTTAACCTCTCCATATAGCAGTGTGAGATGATTTTAGAATAGTAATCTGTCCCTCACAGCAGCAGCAAGAACCTCTCCCTTAAGCACTATGAGATGATTTTAGAACAATAATCTGTCCCTAACAGCAGCAACTTTAACCTCTCCCTATAGCAGTATGAGATGATTTTAGAACAGTAATCGGTCCCTCACAGCAGCAGCTGGAACCTCTCCCTATAGCAGTATGAGATGATTTTAGAACAGTAATCTGTCCCTCACAGCATCAGCAGGAGCCTCTCCCTATAGCACTAGGAGATGATTTTAGAACAATAATCTGTCACTCGCAACAGCAGCAGGAACCTCTTCCTATAGCAGTATGAGATGATTTTAAAACTGTAATCTGTACTTCACAGTAGCAGCGGGAACCTATCCCTTTAACAATATGAGATGATTTTAGAACAATAATCTGTCCCTAAAATCAGCAGCAGGAACCTCTCCCATAGTAATAATACATTATTTTAGAACACTAATCTGTCCCTAACAGCAGCAGCAGGAAACTCTCTCTATAGCAGTATGAGATGATTTTAGAACAGTAATCTGTCCCTCGCAGCAGCAGCAGGAAACTCTGCCTATAGCACTAGGAGATGATTTTAGAACAATAATCTGTCCCTCACAACTGCAGCAGGAACCTCTCTCTATAGCAGTATGAGATGATTTTAGAACAATAATCTGTCCCTCACAGCCACAGCAGGAACCTCCCTCTATAGCACTAGGAGATGATTTCAGAACAATAATCTGTCCCTCACACCAGCAGCAGTAACCTCTCCCTATAGCACTATGAGTTGATTTTAGAACAATAATCTGTCCCTCACAGCAGCAGCAGGAACCTCCCTCTATAGCACTAGGAGATGATTTCAGAACAATAATCTGCCCCTCACACCAGCAGCAGCAACCTCTCCCTATAGCACTATGAGTTGATTTTAGAACAATAATCTGTCCCGCACAGCAGCAGCAGGAACCTCTCCCAATAGCAGTATGAGATGATTTTAGAACAATAATCTGTATCTCACAGCAGCAGCAGGAAACTCTCCCTATGGTATTATGAGATGATTTTAGAACAATAATCTGTCCCTAACAGCAGCAACTTTAACCTCTCCCTATAGCAGTATGAGATGATTTTAGAACAGTAATCGGTTCCTCACAGCAGCAGCTGGAACCTCTGCCTATAGCAGTATGAGATGATTTTAGAACAATAATGTGTCCCTCACAGCAGCAGCAGGAACCTATCCCTATAGCACTATGAGATGATTTTAGAACAATAATCTGTCCCTCACAGTTGCAGCAGGAACTTCTCCCTTTAACAATATGAGATGATTTTAGAACAATAATCTGTCCCTCACAGCAGGAGCAGGAACCTCTCCCTATAGCAGTAAGAGATGATTTTAGAACAGTAATCTGTCCCTCGCAGCAGCAGCAAACTCTCCCTATGAAACTAGGAGATGATTTACAACAATAATCTGTCCCTCACAGCAGCAGTAGGAATATCTCCCTATAGCACTATGAGATGAATTTAGAACAATAATCTGTCCCTCACAGCAGCAGCCAGAACCTCTCCCTATAGCACTATGAGATGATTTTAGAACAATAATCTGTCCCTCACAGCAGCAGCCAGAACCTCTCCCTATAGCACTATGAGATGATTTTAGAACAATAATCTGTCTCTCACGGCAGCAGCAGGAACCTATGTCTATAGCACTAGGAGATGATTTTAGAACAATAATCTGTCCCTCACAGCAGCAGAAGGAACCTCTCCCTGTAGCAGTATGAGATGATTTTAGAACAGTAATCTGTCCCTCACAGCAGCAGCTGGAACCTCTCCCTATAGCAATATGAGATGATTTTAGAACAGTAATCTGTACTTCACAGTAGCAGCAGGAACTTCTCCCTTTAACAATATGAGATGATTTTAGAACAATAATCTGTCCCTCACAGCAGCAGCAGGAACATCTCCCTATAGCACTAGTAGATGATTTTAGAACAATAATCTGTCCCTCAAAGCAGCAGCAGGAAACTCTCCCTATAGAAGTAAGAGATGATTTTAGAACAGTAATCTGTCCCTCGCTGCAGCAGCAAACTCTCCCTATGGAACTAGGAGATGATTTTACAACAATAATCTGTCCCTCACAGCAGCAGCAGGAACCTCTCTCTATAGCACTAGGAGATGATTTTAGAACAATAATCTGTCCCTCACAGCAGCAGAAGGAACCTCTCCCTATAGCAGTATGAGATGATTTTAGAACAGTAATCTGTCCCTCACAGCAGCAGTAAGAATATCTCCCTATAGCACTATGAGATGAATTTAGAACAATAATCTGTCCCTCACAGCAGCAGCTGGAACCTCTCCCTATAGCACTATGAGATGATTTTAGAACAATAATCTGTCCCTCACAGCAGCAGCAGGAACCTCTCCCTATAGCAGTATGAGTTGATTTTAGAACACTAATTTGTCCCTTAAAGCAGCAGCAGGAACCTCTCCCTATAGCACTAGGAGATGATTTTAGAACAGTAATCTGTCCAACACAGCAGCAGCAGTAACCTCTCCCTATATCACTAAGAGATGATTTTAGAACAATAATCTGTCCCTCCCACCAGCAGCAGGAACATCTCCCTATAGCACTATGAGGTGATTTTAGACCAAAAATCTGTTCCTCACAGCAGCAGCAGGAACCTCTCCCTATAGCACTAGGAGATGATTTTAGAGCAATAATCTGTCCCTCGCACCAGCAGCAGGAACCTCTCCCTATAGCACTAGGAGATGATTTTGGAACAAAAAGACGGCACCCACCTGCTGGAATTACTTGCTTCCTACAGATGGCAGCCTTCGTATGTTTGGTTATCTTTGGTCGTGTGCTCCTTGTACACGTCCATCCCCCATGAGTTTGGTTTGTTGGCCCTTAATCAGTTTTTGCACACTGATCCCATGATGAATGCCAGACAAATGTCCTTCATTCTGGAATGTGCTAGATTTTGTCTTACCCACAACTATTTCCAGTTTGAGGACAAATACTACCTCCAAACCCATGGCACAGCTATGGGCGCGAATTTCGCACCTTCATATGCGAATTTGGCCATGGGTTTGTGGGAAAAACAATACATTCAGGAACATAACCCATTTGCTGCACACATTATCTTTTTTGGTCGCTATATAGACGACATAGTTATTATCTGGGATGGCCCACCTACTATAATGTCAGATTTCCTTCAGTACTGTAACAATAATCCCTACCAATTATCCTTTACCCATGTGACGGATCCACACACCCTAGTTTTTTTGGACCTAGAACTGGGATATGTGAATGAAACGATCATAGCCAAAAACCATACTAAGCCTACTTCTGGTAATTCTTTCCTGCATTACCGCAGCTGTCATTATCCCCCGTGGGTGCGTAACATTCCCAAGGGACAGTTCTGCCGGATACGCCAGAACTGTACCTTGGACAAGGACTATGAAGGGAGAGTATGGTTCTAAAGAAAAAATTCTTGGATAAAAAATATCCCGAAAAACTAATTAATGAGGCCTTCTAACTTTACAGACCAGGTAAACCCAAATCGTCCACCCACCCCAATCCCTCTCCTCAACCATCACGATTTATTACTATGTTCCACAATCAACACTGCCAAATGGAGGACATTTTCTACAAACATTGGGGTATCTTGCTGCAGGACCCCCTACTAAAACAGTCCTTGCCTGCTAAGCCCAAGATAACGTATCGACAGGCACCCAACCTTAAGAATAAATTAGCAACCAGCAAATTGAAAACGAGCAAGAACACTATAATCCCTAGTACTTTTTCTTCTCTGGTGGGCATGTACCAATGCCGAAAAAAGCCTTGTAAAACATGCAAGTTTGTCAGACACAGACAACAATCTTTTCAGGTCAAGGGTAAAAATTATCCTATACCTGAATTTTATAGTTGTGCCTCTGAATTTGTCGTCTATGGCCTTTCCTGTCCATGTGGATTGGTATATGTTGGACGGACCACACTCACATTGAGGTGCCATTTTGGCCAGCATAGAAGGGCCTTAGAGGGCAAAAAAGATCATCACAGTGTTCCTCGCCACTTTTTGGAAGCTCATAAAGGATCCACAGAGGGACTATTCACATGGGTAAAAGAACAAATACCTGGAACCCTCCCCCGAGCAGAACAGTTTAAGAAATTATGTGCGAGAGAGACCTTTTGGATATATACTCTAGATGTTCTCTCTCCTGGGGGCTTAAATGAGTGTATAGAGATATCTACTATCCTTTAGACTGTAAATTTATATCCTATAACATGGTCTCCCCCAGTCTGTATACCTAGGCTCCGGATTCATTAGATTGCCTATCCATATATTACTCCTTCTTTGGACTGGCTTTCCCTAATCATTCCTCCCCCCCCCCCCCTTTTTTTCCATTCCTCACCCCTCTGGCCTTCTGCTTCCCTCCTTTTTTAACAAATAGCCTCCTCTCTTGCAATACAGGCTTCCTCATCACTTTCCCATACACCTAGTTAAGATAGGAGTACATCAGCACATTTAATTTTGCTGCCACATCTGTGAGCAAGCCAATAATATTGATTTTAACTTTCTTTCTGTCTTCTTTTATCGATTTTTACGTATCTGGATCCCATTCCATTTTAAAATAATTTTTTATATATAAAAATATTTTTTTCCCTCCATTATATAATGATCCAGCAGTATCTAGCGGGTTTTTTTTTTTGATCTTTTTATACACTTTTTTATACACTTTCTTATTCATATTTACATATCCTGTCTCACATATCTTGGTACATGTATGAGGAGATGCACTCTCCCTGCATATATACGGACAGTATACCTCTAACCGCATTGCAGCATTAACTATGTCATATACTATCATACTATTAGCTCCATGTACATGTAGAGCTGACAGCAATTTTGTTTTAGTATCCTACTGTTTAATAATATTAATAATATTATATCACAGACAATTAGTTCCATTCATATACCACAATCCTTCTCTTACACTTCTCCTTTCCTGGTTTATGTGTTCCCTTCTAGCCATGTTATTTATTTCCAGCTCCCGTCCCAGGTCTTTCCCTGTTCCTCCTCCTCATTATTATGCCATACATATTTATACATAAGGATGTTTAGGACGTATCCTTTCCTATTGCACCAGCTCCCTCTACCTGCCTGATGAAGTAGCGCAGGATCCATGACATCGGACCTGCTGCTAAGGAAACGCGTCGTGGAATAGTGACGTCATCATCCTCGGACACCTTTGGATTGCTTTCCAAGCCTCCTCCTGGATCTCGCCGCATGAGCCGGCTCTACTAACACATCCCAGCGGCCGCAGGAGCGGTATAGGATGGCTTCCCTACCTATTAGGACCGAGGACACTGGCGCTCACCCACCTCCCCCTGAGTGGTAGTCGATCTATGCGAATTTGCACTAGGATCTTGTGAGTGTTTTTAATCCTGTTTTATTAAAGCCTGAACTTGCTGCTGCACTTAGAGGCGCCTTTCTTTGTTTTGTTTTTTTTGGAACAATAATCTGTCACTCACAACAGCAGCAGGAACCTCTTCCTATAGCAGTATAAGATGATTTTAAAACTGTAATCTGTACTTCACAGTAGCAGCGGGAACCTCTCCCTTTAACAATATGAGATGATTTTAGAACAATAATCTGTCCCTAAAAGCAGCAGTAGGAACCTCTCCCTATAGTAATAGTACATTATTTTAGAACAATAATCTGTCTCTCACAGCAGCAGCAGGAAACTCTCTCTATAGCAGTATGAGATGATTTTAGAACAGTAATCTGTCCCTCGCAGCAGCAGCAGGAAACTCTCCCTATAGCACTAGGAGATTATTTTAGAACAATAATCTGTCCCTCACAACAGCAGCAGGAACCTCTCTCTATAGCAGTATGAGATGATTTTAGAACAGTAATCTGTCCCTCACAGCCACAGCAGGAACCTCTCCCTATAGCACTAGGAGATGATTTTAGAACAATAATCTTTCTGTCACAGCACCAGCAGGAAGCTCTCCCTATAGCAGAAAGAGTTGCTTTTAGCACAATAATCTGTCCCTCACAGCATCAGCAGTAACCTCTCCCTATAGCAGTAGGAGATGATTTTAGAACAATAATCTGTCCCTCACAGCAGCAGCAGGAACCTCTCCCTCTACCGGTATGTGATGATTTTAGAACAATAATCTGTCCCTCACAGCACCAGCAGGAACATCTCCCTAAAGCACTAGGAGATGATATTAGAACTATAATCTGTCTCTCACAGCACCAGCAGAATGCTCTCCCTATAGCACTAGGAGATGATTTTAGAACAATAATCTGTCCCTCTCAGCACCAGCAGGAACCACTCCCTCTAGCAGTATGTGATTGTTTTAGAACAATAATCTGTTCCTCACAGGAGCAGCAGGAACCTCTCCCTATAGCAGTAGGAGATGATTTTAGAACAATTATCTGTCCTTCACAGGAACAGCAGGAACCTCTCCCTATAGCAGTAGGAGATGATTTTAGAACAATAATCCGTCCCTCACAGCACTGGCAGGAACCTCTCCCTCTAGCAGTATGTGATAAATTTAGAACAATAATCTGTCCCTCACAGCACCCGCAGGAACCTCTCCCTATAGCAGTAGCAGATGCTTTTAGAACAATAATATGTCCTTCAACGTACCAGCAGGAACCACTCATTCTTGCAGTATGTGATGATTTTAGAACAACAATCTGTCCCTCACAGCACCAGCAGGAACCTCTTCCTTAACCACTTGCCGACCGCCAACCGCAGGTTGACGGCGACAAAGTGGCTCGTTATCGCAAATCGCCGTCATACGATGGCGGCTGCGATAATGCGCACTGTGAGCGTGCACGCGCCGCCGGAGGCGCACCCACATGCTCACTGTGTTCGGGGAGGGCCAGGGAGCGGGTGCAGCGGATTCGATTGCCGCCGGCTACCCGCGATGGCCCCCCCGGAGCGAAGGAACAGAGGTCCGTGTATGTAAACACGGACCTCCGTTCTGTGTGAGGGGGAAGGGCTGTGATCACAGCCTTCCTGTATACGAAGTCTGTGACCACTTCCCTTCCCCAGCTAGGGCAGTCCCCCCACAGTTAGAACACGCCCAGGGAACATACTTAACCCTTAGAGCGCCCCCTGCAGGTTAACCCCTTCACTGCCAATGGCATTTACACAGTAATCAGTGCATTTTATAGCAATGATCGCTGTATAAATGCCAATGGTCCCAAAAAAGTGTCAAAATAGTCCGACATGTCCGCTGAAATATCGCAGTACCGCCAAAAATCGCAGATCGCCGCCATTACTAGTAAAAAAAATGAATTCTCATCATCCGTAAACGCGACCACTTTTGCACAAACCAATCAATAAACGCTGATTGCGATTTTTTTTATCGCAAATATGAGGAAGAATGTAAATCGGCCAAAAACGGTGAAAAAAAATGTTTTTTTATTTTTTTTTTTGGATTTGTATGTTAGCAAAAAGTAAGAAATTTGTTTTTTTTTTGCAAAATTGTCGCTCTTCTTTTGTTTATAGCGGCGATCAGAAATGACGCAGTGGGGATCAAATAACACCAAAAGAAAGCTCTATTTGTGGGAAAAAAAGGACGCAAATTTTGTTTGGGTACAACGTCGCACGACCGCGCAATTTTCAGTTAAAGCGACGCAGTGCCGAATCGCAAAAAAGGGGTCCGGTCTTAAAGCTGGAAATCCTTCCGGGGCTGAAGTGGTTAAACAGTAGGAGATGATTTTAGAACAATAATCTGTCTCTCACAGCAGCAGCAGGAACCTATGTCTATAGCAATAGGAGATGATTTTAGAACAATAATCTGTCCCTCACAGGAGCAGCAATAACCTCTCCCTATAGCAGCAGGAGATGATTTTAGAACAATAATCTGTCCCTCACGTCCGCAGGAGGAACCTCTCCCTATAGCACTAGGAGATGATTTTAAAAGAATAATCTGTCCCTCACAGCACCAGAAGGAACCTCTCCCTATAGCAGTAGGAAATGATTTTAGAACAATAATCTGTCCCTCACAGCACAAGCAGGAACCTCTCCCTGTAGCAGTAGCAGATGCTTTTAGAACAATAATCTGTCCCTCAATGCCCCATCAGGAACTTCTCCTTCTAGCAGTATGTGATGATTTTAGAACAACAATCTGTCCCTCACAGCACCAGCAGGAACCTCTTCCTTAAGCAGTAGGAGATGATTTTAGAACAATAATCTGTCCCTCACAGCAGCAGCAGCAGCAACCTCTTCCTATAGCAGTATGAGGTGATTTTAGAACAGTAATTTGTCCCTTAAAGCAGCAGCAGGAACCTCTCCCTATAGCACTAGGCTAGGAGATGATTTTAGAACAATAATCTGTCCCTCACAGCAGCAGCAGGAACCTCTCATTATAGCAGTATGAGATGATTTTAGAACAGTAATCTGTCCAACACAGCAGCAGCAGTAACCTCTCCCTATATCACTAAGAGATGATTTTAGAACAATAATTTGTCCCTCCCACCAGCAGCAGGAACCTCTCCCTATATCACTAAGAGATGATTTTAGAACAATAATTTGTCCCTCCCACCAGCAGCAGGAACCTCTCCCTATAGCACTAGGAGATGATTTTAGAACAATAATCTGTCCCTCGCACCAGCAGCAGGAACCTCTCCCTATAGCACTAAGAGATGATTTTATAACAATAATATGTCCCTCACAGCATCAGCAGGAGCCTCTCCCTATAGCACTAGGAGATGATTTTAGAACAATAATCTGTTACTCACAACAGCAGCAGAAACCTCTCACTATAGCAGTATGAGATGATTTTAAAACTGTAATCTGTACTTCACAGTAGCAGCGGGAACCTATCCCTTTAACAATATGAGATGATTTTAGAACAATAATCTGTCCCTAAAAGCAGCAGCAGGAACCTCTCCCTATAGCAATAGTACATGATTTTAGAACAATAATCTGTCCCTCACAGCAGCAGCAGGAAACTCTCCCTATAGCAGTTTGAGATGATTTTAGAACAGTAATCTGTCCCTCGCAGCAGCAGCAGGAAACTCTCCCTATAGCACTAGGAGATGATTTTAGAACAATAATCTGTCCCTCACAACAGCAGCAGGAACCTCTCTCTATAGCAGTATGAGATGATTTTAGAACAATAATCTTTCCCTCACAGCACCAGCAGGAACCTCTCCCTATAGCAGAAAGAGCTGATTTTAGCACAATAATCTGTCCCTCACAGCACCAGCAGTAACCTCTCCCTATAGCAGTAGGAGATGATTTTAGAACAATAATCTGTCCGTCACAGCAGCAGCAGGAACCTCTCGCTCTACCGGTATGTGATGATTTTAGAACAATAATCTGTCCCTCACAGCACCAGCAGGAACATCTCCCTAAAGCACTAGGAGATGATTTTAGAACAATAATCTGTCCCTCACAGCACCAGCAGGAACCACTACCTCTAGCAGTATGTGATTGTTTTAGAACAATAATCTGTTCCTCACAGGAGCAGCATTAACCACTCCCTATAGCAGTAGGAGATGATTTTAGAACAATTATCTGTCCTTCACAGGAACAGCAGGGACCTCTCCCTATAGCAGTATGAGATGATTTTATAACAGTAATCTGTCCCTCACAGCAGCAGCATTAACATCTCCCTTTATCACTAGGAGATGATTTTAGAACAATAATCTTTCCCTCACACCAGCAGCAGGAACCTCTCACTATAGCACTAAGAGATGATTTTAGAATAATAATCTGTCCCTCCCAAGAGCTGCAGGAACCTCTCCCTATAGCACTAGGAGATGATTTTAGAACAATAATCTGTCCCTCACACCAGTAGCAGGAACCTCTCCCTATAGCACTACGAAATGATTTTAGAACCATAATTTGTACCTCACAGCAGCAACAGGAAACTCTCTCTATAGTAGTATGTCATGATTTTAGAACAATAATCTGTCCCTCACAGCACCAGCAGAAACATCTCCCTAAAGCACTAGGAGATGATTTTAGAACAATAATCTCTCCCTCACAGCACCAGCAGGAACCTCTCCCTAAAGCAGTAGGAAATGATTTTAGAACTATAATCTGTCCCTCACAGCACCAGCAGAATGCTCTCCCTATAGCACTAGTAGATGATTATAGAACAATAATCTGTCCCTCTCAGCACCAGCAGGAACCACTCCCTCTAGCAGTATGTGATTGTTTTAGAACAATAATCTGTTCCTCACAGGAGCAGCAGGAACCTCTCCCTATAGCAGTAGGAGATGATTTTAGAACAATTATCCGTCTTTCACAGGAACAGCAGGGACCTCTCCCTATAGCAGTATGAGAAGATTTTAGAACAGTAATCTGTCCATCACAGCAGCAGCATTAACATCTCCCTATATCACTAGGAGATGATTTTAGAACAATAATCTTTCCCTCACACCAGCAGCAGGAACCTCTCCCTATAGCACTATGAGATGATTTTAGACCAATAATCTGTCCCTCACAGCAGAAGCAGGAACCTCTCCCTATAGCTCTAGGAGATGATTTTAGAACAATAATCTGTCCTTCAAAGCAGCAGCAGGAACCTCTCCCTATAGCACTACGAAATGATTTTAGAACCATAATTTGTACCTCACAGCAGCAACAGGAAACTCTCTCTATAGCAGTATGAGATGATTTTAGAACAGTATTCTGTCCCTCGCAGCAACAGCAAGAAACTCTCCCTATAACACTAGGAGATGTACTTCACACCAGCAGCATAAACCTCTCCCTATAGCATTATGAAATGATTTTAGAACCATAATTTGTACCTCACAGCAGCAGCAGGAACCTCTCCCTATAGCACTAGGAGATGATTTTAGAACAATAATCTGTCCCTCATACCAGCAGCCGGAAATTCTCCCTATAGCACTATGAGATGATGTAAGAATAATAATCTTTTCCTCACAGTATCTATAGGAACCTCTCCCTAAAGCAGTGTTTTTCAACTCCAGTCCTCAAGGAACACCAATAGGTCATGTTTTCAGGATTTCCATGAGTTTGCACAGGTGATTTGATCAGTTTCACTGCCTTAGTAATTACCACAGCTGTTTCATTTGAGGGAAATCCTGAAAACATGACCTGTTGGTGTGCCTTGAGAAGTTGGAGTTGAAAAACACTGCCCTATAGCACTAGGAGATGATTTTAGAAAAATAATCTGTCCCTCCCACCAGCAGGATGAACCTCTCCCTATAGCACTATGAGATGATTTTAGACCAATAATCTGTCCCTCACAGCACCAGCAGGAACCTCTCCCTATTGCACTAGGAGATGATTTTAGAACAATAATCTGTCCCTCACACCAGCAGCCGGAAACTCTCCCTATAGCACTATGAGATGATGTAAGAATAATAATCTTTCCCTCACAGTATCTGCAGGAACCTCTCCCTATATCACTAGGAGATGATATTAGAACAATATTCTGTCACTCACTACAGCAGCAGGAACCTCTTCCTATAACAGTATGAGATGATTTTAAAAAAGTAATCTGTCCCTCACAGTAGCAGCAGGAACCTTTCCCTTTGACAATATGAGATGATTTTAGAACAATAATCTATCCCTCACAGCAGCAGCAGGAACCTATCCCTATAGCAATAGTAAATGATTTTAGAACAGTAATCTGACCCTCACAGCAGCAGCAGCAAACTCTCACTATAGCACTAGGAGATGATTTTAGAACAATAATCTCTCCCTCACAGCATCAGCAGGAACCTCTCCATTTAGCACTAGGAGATGATTTTAGAACAATAATCTGTCCCTCACAGCAGCAACAGGAACCTCTTTCTATAGCACTAGGAGATGATTTTAGAACAATATCTGTCTGTCACACCAGCAACAGCATCCTCTCCATATAATACTAGGAGATGCTTTTAGAACAATAATCTGTCCCTCACAGCAGCAGCAGGAATCTCTCCAAATAGAAGTATGAGATTAATTTATAACAGTAATCTGTCCCTCACAGCAGCAGCAGGAAACTCTCCCTATGGCATTATGAGATGATTTTAGAAAAAATAATCTGTCCCTAAAAGCAGCAGCTGGAACCTCTCCCTATAGCAGTAGGAGATGATTTTAGAACAGTAATCTGTCCCTCACAGCAGCAGCAGCAAACTCTCACTATAACACTAGGAGATGATTTTAGAACAATAATCTCTCCCTCACAGCAGCAGCAGGAACCTCTCCATTTAGCACTAGGAGATGATTTTAGAACAATAATCTGTCCCTCACAGCAGCAACAGGAACCTCTTTCTATAGCACTAGGAGATGATTTTAGAACAATATCTGTCTGTCACACCAGCACCAGCAACCTCTCCCTATAATACTAGGAGATGCTTTTAGAACGATAATCTGTCCCTCACAGCAGCAGCAGGAATCTCTCCCAATAGAAGTATGAGATGAATTTATAACAGTAATCTGTCCCTTACAGCAGCAGCAGGAAACTCTCCCTATGGCATTATGAGATGATTTTAAAACAATAATCTGTCCCTAACAGCAGCAGCTGGAACCTCTCCCTATAGCAGTATGAGATGATTTTAGAACAGTAATCTGTCCCTCACAGCAGCAGCAAGAACCTCTCCCTATAGCACTATGAGTTGATTTTAGAACAATAATCTCTCCCTCACAGCAGCATCAGCAACCTCTCCCTATAATACTAGGAGATGATTTTAGAACAATAATCTGTCCCTCACAGCAGCAGTAGGAACCTCTCCATTTAACATTATGAGATGATTTTAGAACAATAATCTGTCCCTCACAGCAGCAGCAGGAACCTCTCCCTATAGCAATAGTAAATGATTTTAGCACAATAATCTGTCCCTCACAGCAGCAGCAGGAAACTCTCCCTATAGCAGTAAGAGATGATTTTAGAACAGTAATCTGTCCCTCACAGAAGCAGCAGCAAACTCTCCTTATAGCACTAGGAACTCCCTGTCTAATGACAAGATTTTAGTAGAGAATGACGATATCCCTCTCAAAGGACGACGACGACACTCCCTGTCTAATAACACGATTTTAGTAAATGATAACGATATCCCTCTCCAAGGACGACGACGACACTCCCTGTCTAATAACAAGATTTTAGTAGAGTATTACAATTTACCTCTCCAAGGATGACGACGACACTCCCTGTCTAATAACAAGATTTTAGTAGAGGATCATAATATCCCTCTCCAACGACTACGACGACACTCCCTCTCTAATAACAAGATTTTAGTTGAGTATCAC
>BLSH010024062.1:108567-126034 GCA_018402905.1 Glandirana rugosa
GTCTAATGACAAGATTTTAGTAGAGTTTGACGATATCCCTCTCAAAGGACGACGACGACACTCCCATTTTAGAACAATAATCTGTCCCTCACAGCAGCAGCAGGAAACTCTCCCTATAGCAGTAAGAGATGATTTTAGAACAGTAATCTGTCCCTCACAGAAGCAGCAGCAAACTCTCCTTATAGCACTAGGAGATGATTTTAGAACAATAATCTCTCCCTCACAGCAGCAGCAGGAACATCTCCCTTTAGCACTAGGACATGATTTTAGAACAATAATATGTCCCTCACAGCAGCAGCAGGAACCTCCCTCTATAGCACTGGGAGATGATTTCAGAACAATAATCTGTCCCTCACACCAGCAGCAGCAAACTCTCCCTATAGCACTATGAGTTGATTTTAGAACAATAATTTGTCCCTCACAGCAGCAGCAGGATCCTCTCCCAATAGCAGTATGAGATGATTTTATAACAGTAATCTGTCCCTCACAGCAGCAGCAGAAAACTCTCCCTATGGCAGTGGTTCTCAACTCCGGTCCTCGGGACCCACCAACAGGCCAGATTTTAAGTATTACCTTGGGGAGAGGCAGGCCAGAATACTGCAATCACTGAGCAGCAAATGATATCACCTGTGATGTATTTCAGGTATCCTGCAAAGCTGGCCTGTTAGTGGGTCCTGAGGACCGAAGTTGAGAACCACTGCCCTATGGCATTATAAGATGATTTTAGAACAATAATCTGTCCCTAACAGCAGCAACTGGGACCTTTCCCTATAGCAGTATGAGATGATTTTAGAAAAGTAATATGTCCCTCACAGCAGCAGCAAGAACCTCTCCCTATAGCACTATGTGATGATTTTAGAACAATAATCTGTGCCTCACAGCAGCAGCACAAACCTATGTCTATAGCACTAGGAGATGATTTTAGAACAATAATCTGTGCCTCACAGCAGCAGAAGGAACCTCTCCCTATAGCAGTATGAGATGATTTTAGAACAGTAATCTGTCCCTCACAGCAGCAGCAGGAACCTATCCCTATAGCACTATGAGATGATTTTAGAACAATAATCTGTCCCTCACAGCAGCAGCAGGAACCTATGTCTATAGCACTAGGAGATGATTTTAGAACAATAATCTGTCCCTCACAGCAGCAGAAGTAATCTCTCCCTATAGCAGTATGAGATGATTTTAGAACAGTAATCTGTCCCTCACAGCAGCAGCTGGAACCTCACCCTATAGCAGTATGAGATGATTTTAGAACAGTAATCTGTTCTTCATAGTAGCAGCAGGAACTTCTCCCTTTAACAATATGAGATGATTTTAGAACAATAATCTGTCCCTCACAGCAGCAGCAGGAACCTCTCCCTATAGCACTAGTAGATGATTTTAGAACAATAGTCTGTCCCTCAAAGCAGCAGCAGGAACCTCTCTCTAAAGCACTAGGAGATGATTTTAGAACAATAATCTGTCCCTCACAGCAGCAGAAGGAAGCTCTCCCTATAGCAGTATGAGATGATTTTAGAACAGTAATCTGTCCCTCACAGCATCAGTAGGAATATCTCCCTATAGCACTAGGAGATGATTTTAGAACAATAATCTGTCCCTCACAGCAGCACCAGGTACCTCTCCCTATAGCAGTATGAGATGATTTTAGAACAGTAATCTGTCCAACACAGCAGCAGCAGTAACCTCTCCCTATATCACCAAGAGATGATTTTAGAACAATAATCTGTCCCTCCCACCAGCAGCAGGAACATCTCCCTATAGCAGTATGAGATGATTTTAGACCAATAATCTGTTCCTCACAGCAGCAGCAGGAACCTCTCCCTATAGCACTAGGAGATGATTTTAGAACAATAATCTGTCCCTCGCACCAGCAGCAGGAACCTCTCCCTATAGCACTATGAGATGATTTTAGAACAATAATCTGTCCCTCACAGCATCAGCAGGAGCCTCTCCCTATAGCACTAGGAGATGATTTTAGAACAATAATCTGTTACTCACAACAGCAGCAGGAACCTCTTCCTATAGCAGTATGAGATGATTTTAAAACTGTAATCTGTACTTCACAGTAGCAGCGGGAACCTCTCCCTTTAACAATATGAGATGATTTTAGAACAATAATCTGTCCCTAAAGGCAGCAGCAGTAACCTCTCCCTATAGCAATAGTACATGATTTTAGAACAATAATCTGTCCCTCACAGCAGCAGCAGGAAACTCTCCCTATAGCAGTTTGAGATGATTTTAGAACAGTAATCTGTCCCTCGCAGCAGCAGAAGGAAACTCTCCCTATAGCACTAGGAGATGATTTTAGAACAATAATCTGTCCCTCACAACAGCAGCAGGAACCTCTCTCTATAGCAGTATGAGATGATTTTAGAACAATAATCTGTCCCCCACAGCCGCAGCAGGAACCTCTCCCTATAGCACTAGGAGATGATTTTAGAACAATAATCTTTCCCTCACAGCACCAGCAGGAACCTCTCCCTATAGCAAAAAGAGCTGATTTTAGCACAATAATCTGTCCCTCACAGCGCCAGCAGTAACCTCTCCCTATAGCATCAAGAGATGATTTTAGAACAATAATATGTCCGTCACAGCAGCAGCAGGAACCTCTCCCTCTACCGGTATGTGATGATTTTAGAACAATAATCTGTCCCTCACAGCACCAGCAGGAACATCTCCCTAAAGCACTAGGAGATGATTTTAGAACAATAATCTGTCCCTCACAGCACCAGCAGGAACCTCTCCCTAAAGCAGTAGGAGATGATTTTAGAACTATAATCTGTCCCTCACAGCACCAGCAGAATTTTCTCCCTATAGCACTAGGAGATGATTTTAGAACAATAATCTGTCCCTCACAACAGCAGCAGGAACCTCTCTCTATAGCAGTATGAGATGATTTTAGAACAATAATCTGTTCCTCACAGCCGCAGCAGGAACCTCTCCCTATAGCACTAGGAGATGATTTTAGAACAATAATCTTTCCCTCACAGCACCAGCAGGAACCTCTCCCTATAGCAGAAAGAGCTGATTTTAGCACAATAATCTGTCCCTCACAGCACCAGCAGAAACCTCTCCCTATAGCAGTAGGAGATGATTTTAGAACACTAATCTGTCCGTCACAGCAGCAGCAGGAACCTCTCCCTCTACCGGTATGTCATGATTTTAGAACAATAATCTGTCCCTCACAGCACCAGAGGGAACATCTCCCTAAAGCACTAGGAGATGATTTTAGAACAATAATCTGTCCTTAAAAGCACCAGCAGGAATCTCTCCCTAAAGCAGTAGTAGATGATTTTAGAACTATAATCTGTCTCTCACAGCACCAGCAGAATGCTCTCCCTATAGCACTAGGAGATGATTTTAGAACAATAATCTGTCCCTCTCAGCACCAGCAGGAACCACTCCCTCTAGCAGTATGTGATTGTTTTAGAACAATAATCTGTTCCTCACAGGAGCAGCAGGAACATCTCCCTATAGCAGTAGGAGATGATTTTAGAACAATTATCTGTCCTTCACAGGAACAGCAGGAACCTCTCTCTATATCAGTAGGATATGATTTTAGAACAATAATCTGTCCCTCACAGCACTGGCAGGAACCTCTCCCTCTAGCAGTATGTGATAATTTTAGAACAATATTCTATCCCTCATAGCACCCGCAGGAACCTCTCCCTATAGCAGTAGCAGATGCTTTTGGAACAATAATATGTCCCTCAACGTACCAGCAGGAACCACTCCTTCTAGCAGTTTGGGGTGATTTTAGAACAACAATCTGTCCCTCACAGCACCAGCAGGAACCTCTTCCTAAAGCAGTAGGAGATGAATTTAGAACAATAATCTGTCCCTCACAGCACCAGCAGGAACCTCTCCCTATAGCAGTATGGGATGATTTTAGAACAATAATCTGTCCCTCACAGCACCAGCAGGAACCTCTCCCTATAGCACTAGGAGATGATTATAGAACAATAATCTGTCCCTCACAGCACCAGCAATATCCTCTCCCTATAGCAGCAGGTGATGATTTTAGAACAATAATCTGTCCCTTGCGGCCGCAGGAGGTACCTCTCCCTATAGCACTAGGAGATGATTTTAGAACAATAATCTGTCCCTCACAGCACCAGAAGGAACCTCTCTCTAAAGCAGTAGGAGATGATTTTAGAACAATAATCTGTCCCTCACAGCACAAGCAGGATCCTCTCCCTATAGCAGTAGCAGATGCTTTTAGAACAATAATCTGTCCCTCAACGCCCCATCAGGAACCTCTCCTTCTAGCAGTATGTGATGATTTTAGAACAACAATCTGTCCCTCACAGCACCAGCTGGAACATCTTCCTTAAGCAGTAGGAGATGAATTTAGAACAATATTCTGTCCTTCACAGCACCAGCAGGAACCTCTCCCTCTAGCAGTATGCAATGATTTTAGAACAATTATCTGTCCTTCACAGGAACAGCAGGAACCTCTCCCTATAGCAGTAGGAGATGATTTTAGAACTATAATCTGTCCCTCACAGCACCAGCAGAATGCTCTCCCTATAGCAGTAAGAGATGATTTTACAACAGTAATCTGTCCCTCACAGAAGCAGCAGCAAACTCTCCTTATAGCACTAGGAGATGATTTTAGAACAATAATCTCTCCCTCACAGCAGCAGCAGGAACATCTCCCTTTAGCACTAGGACATGATTTTAGAACAATAATATGTCCCTCACAGCAGCAGCAGGAACCTCCCTCTATAGCACTGGGAGATGATTTCAGAACAATAATCTGTCCCTCACACCAGCAGCAGCAAACTCTCCCTATAGCACTATGAGTTGATTTTAGAACAATAATTTGTCCCTCACAGCAGCAGCAGGATCCTCTCCCAATAGCAGTATGAGATGATTTTATAACAGTAATCTGTCCCTCACAGCAGCAGCAGAAAACTCTCCCTATGGTAGTAGTTCTCAACTCCGGTCCTCGGGACCCACCAACAGGCCAGATTTTAAGTATTACCTTGGGGAGATGCAGGCCAGAATACTGCAATCACTGAGCAGCAAATGATATCACCTGTGATGTATTTCAGTTATCCTGCAAAGCTGGCCTGTTAGTGAGGACCGGAGTTGAGAACCACTGCCCTATGGCATTATAAGATGATTTTAGAACAATAATCTGTCCCTAACAGCAGCAACTGGAACCTTTCCCTATAGCAGTATGAGATGATTTTAGAAAAGTAATATGTCCCTCACAGCAGCAGCAAGAACCTCTCCCTATAGCACTATGTGATGATTTTAGAACAATAATCTGTCCCTCACAGCAGCAGCACAAACCTATGTCTATAGCACTAGGAGATGATTTTAGAACAATAATCTGTGCCTCACAGCAGCAGAAGGAACCTCTCCCTATAGCAGTATGAGATGATTTTAGAACAGTAATCTGTCCCTCACAGCAGCAGCAGGAACCTATCCCTATAGCACTATGAGATGATTTTAGAACAATAATCTGTCCCTCACAGCAGCAGCAGGAACCTATGTCTATAGCACTAGGAGATGATTTTAGAACAATAATCTGTCCCTCACAGCAGCAGAAGGAATCTCTCCCTATAGCAGTATGAGATGATTTTGGAACAGTAATGTCCCTCACAGCAGCAGCTGGAACATCACCCTATAGCAGTATGAGATGATTTTAGAACAGTAATCTGTACTTCACAGTAGCAGCAGGAACTTCTCCCTTTAACAATATGAGATGATTTTAGAACAATAATCTGTCCCTCACAGCAGCAGCAGGAACCTCTCCCTATAGCACTAGCAGATGATTTTAGAACAATAGTCTGTCCCTCAAAGCAGCAGCAGGAAACTCTCCCTATAGCAGTAAGATATGATTTTAGAACAGTAATCTGTTCCTCGCAGCAGCAGCAAACTCTCCCTATGGAACTAGGAGATGATTTTACAACAATAATCTGTCCCTCACAGCAGCAGCAGGAACCTCTCTCTATAGCACTAGGAGATGATTTTAGAACAATAATCTGTCCCTCACAGCAGCAGAAGGAAGCTCTCCCTATAGCAGTATGAGATGATTTTAGAACAGTAATCTGTCCCTCACAGCATCAGTAGGAATATCTCCCTATAGCACTCGGAGATGATTTTAGAACAATAATCTGTCCCTCACAGCAGCAGCAGGTACCTCTCCCTATAGCAGTATGAGATAATTTTATAACAGTAATCTGTCCAACACAGCAGCAGCAGTAACCTCTCCCTATATCACCAAGAGATGATTTTAGAACAATAATCTGTCCCTCCCACCAGCAGCAGGAACATCTCCCTATAGCAGTATGAGATGATTTTAGACCAATAATCTGTTCCTCACAGCAGCAGCAGGAACCTCTCCCTATAGCACTAGGAGATGATTTTAGAACAATAATCTGTCCCTCGCACCAGCAGCAGGAACCTCTCCCTATAGCACTATGAGATGATTTTAGAACAATAATCTGTCCCTCACAGCATCAGCAGGAGCCTCTCCCTATAGCACTATGAGATGATTTTAGAACAATAATCTGTTACTCACAACAGCAGCAGGAACCTCTTCCTATAGCAGTATGAGATGATTTTAAAACTGTAATCTGTACTTCACAGTAGCAGCGGGAACCTCTCCCTTTAACAATATGAGATGATTTTAGAACAATAATCTGTCCCTAAAGGCAGCAGCAGTAACCTCTCCCTATAGCAATAGTACATGATTTTAGAACAATAATCTGTCCCTCACAGCAGCAGCAGGAAACTCTCCCTATAGCAGTTTGAGATGATTTTAGAACAGTAATCTGTCCCTCGCAGCAGCAGCAGGAAACTCTCCCTATAGCACTAGGAGATGATTTTAGAACAATAATCTGTCCCTCACAACAGCAGCAGGAACCTCTCTCTATAGCAGTATGAGATGATTTTAGAACAATAATCTGTCCCTCACAGCCGCAGCAGGAACCTCTCCCTATAGCACTAGGAGATGATTTTAGAACAATAATCTTTCCCTCACAGCACCAGCAGGAACCTCTCCCTATAGCAGAAGGAGATGATTTTAGAACAATAATCTGTCCCTCACAGCACCAGCAGGAACCTCTCCCTATAGCAGTAGGAGATGATTTTAGAACTATAATCTGTCCCTCACAGCACCAGCAGAATGTTCTCCCTATAGCACTAGGAGATGATTTTAGAACAATAATCTGTCCCTCACAACAGCAGCAGGAACCTCTCTCTATAGCAGTATGAGATGATTTTAGAACAATAATCTGTCCCTCACAGCCGCAGCAGGAACCTCTCCCTATAGCACTAGGAGATGATTTTAGAACAATAATCTTTCCCTCACAGCACCAGCAGGAACCTCTCCCTATAGCAGAAAGAGCTGATTTTAGCACAATAATCTGTCCCTCACAGCACCAGCAGTAACCTCTCCCTATAGCAGTAGGAGATGATTTTAGAACACTAATCTCTCCGTCACAGCAGCAGCAAGAACCTCTCCCTCTACCGGTATGTCATGATTTTAGAACAATAATCTGTCCCTCACAGCACCAGAGGGAACATCTCCCTAAAGCACTAGGAGATGATTTTAGAACAATAATCTGTCCTTAAAAGAACCAGCAGGAACCTCTCCCTAAAGCAGTAGTAGATGATTTTAGAACTATAATCTGTCTCTCACAGCACCAGAAGAATGCTCTCCCTATAGCACTAGGAGATGATTTTAGAACAATAATCTGTCCCTCTCAGCACCAGCAGGAACCACTCCCTCTAGCAGTATGTGATTGTTTTAGAACAATAATCTGTTCCTCACAGGAGCAGCAGGAACCTCTCCCTATAGCAGTAGGAGATGATTTTAGAACAATTATCTGTCCTTCACAGGAACAGCAGGAACCTCTCTCTATATCAGTAGGATATGATTTTAGAACAATAATCTGTCCCTCACAGCACTGGCAGGAACCTCTCCCTCTAGCAGTATGTGATAATTTTAGAACAATATTCTATCCCTCACAGCACCCGCAGGAACCTCTCCCTATAGCAGTAGCAGATGCTTTTGGAACAATAATATGTCCCTCAACGTACCAGCAGGAACCACTCCTTCTAGCAGTTTGGGATTATATTAGAACAACAATCTGTCCCTCACAGCACCAGCAGGAACCTCTTCCTAAAGCAGTAGGAGATGAATTTAGAACAATAATCTGTCCCTCACAGCACCAGCAGGAACCTCTCCCTATAGCAGTACGAGATGATTTTAGAACAATAATCTGTCCCTCACAGCACCAGCAGGAACCTCTCCCTATAGCACTAGGAGATGATTATAGAAAAATAATCTGTCCCTCACAGCACCAGCAATATCCTCTCCCTATAGCAGCAGGTGATGATTTTAGAACAATAATCTGTCCCTCGCGGCCGCAGGAGGTACCTCTCCCTATAGCACTAGGAGATGATTTTAGAACAATAATCTGTCCCTCACAGCACCAGAAGGAACCTCTCTCTAAAGCAGTAGGAGATGATTTTAGACTAATAATCTGTCCCTCACAGCACAAGCAGGATCCTCTCCCTATAGCAGTAGCAGATGCTTTTAGAACAATAATCTGTCCCTCAACGCCCCATCAGGAACCTCTCCTTCTAGCAGTATGTGATGATTTTAGAACAACAATCTGTCCCTCACAGCACCAGCTGGAACATCTTCCTTAAGCAGTAGGAGATGAATTTAGAACAATATTCTGTCCTTCACAGCACCAGCAGGAACCTCTCCCTCTAGCAGTATGCAATGATTTTAGAACAAATATCTGTCCTTCACAGGAACAGCAGGAACCTCTCCCTATAGCAGTAGGAGATGATTTTAGAACTATAATCTGTCCCTTACAGCACCAGCAGAATGCTCTCCCTATAGCACTAGGAGATGATTTTAGAACAATAATCTGTTCCTCACAGGAGCAGCAGGAACCTCTCCCTATAGCAGTAGGAGATGATTTTAGAACAATTATCTGTCCTTCACAGGAACAGCAGGAACCTCTCTCTATATCAGTAGGATATGATTTTAGAACAATAATCTGTCCCTCACAGCACTGGCAGGAACCTCTCCCTCTAGCAGTATGTGATAATTTTAGAACAATAATCTGTCCCTCACAGCACCCGCAGGAACCTCTCCCTATAGCAGTAGCAGATGCTTTTGGAACAATAATATGTCCCTCAACGTACCAGCAGGAACCACTCGTTCTAGCAGTTTGTGATGATTTTAGAACAACAATCTGTCCCTCACAGCACCAGCAGGAACCTCTTCCTAAAGCAGTAGGAGATGAATTTAGAACAATAATCTGTCCCTCACAGGACTAGCAGGAACCTCTCCCTATAGCAGTACGAGATGATTTTAGAACAATAATCTGTCCCTCACAGCACCAGCAGGAACCTCTCCCTATAGCACTAGGAGATGATTATAGAACAATAATCTGTCCCTCACAGCACCAGCAATATCCTCTCCCTATAGCAGCAGGAGATGATTTTAGAACAATAATGTGTACCTCACGGCCGCAGGAGGAACCTCTCCCTATAGCACTAGGAGATGATTTTAGAACAATAATCTGTCCCTCACAGCACCAGAAGGAACCTCTCCCTATAGCAGTAGGAGATGATTTTAGAACAATAATCTGTCCCTCACAGCACAAGCAGGATCCTCGCCCTATAGCAGTAGCAGATGCTTTTAGAACAATAATCTGTCCCTTTAACGCCCCATCAGGAACCTCTCCTTCTAGCAGTATGTGATGATTTTAGAACAACAATCTGTCCCTCACAGCACCAGCTGGAACATCTTCCTTAAGCAGTAGGAGATGACTTTAGAACAATATTCTGTCCTTCACAGCACCAGCAGGAACCTCTCCCTCTAGCAGTATGCAATGATTTTAGAACAATTATCTATCCTTCACAGGAACAGCAGGAACCTCTCCCTATAGCAGTAGGAGATGATTTTAGAACAATAATCTGTCCCTCACAGCACCAGCAGGAACCTCTACCTCTAGCAGTATGCAATGATTTTAGAACAATTATCTGTCCTTCACAGGAACAGCAGGAACCTCTCCCTATTGCAGTAGGAGATGATTTTAGAACAATAATCTGTCCCTCACAGCACCAGCAGGAACCTCTACCTCTAGCAGTATGCAATGATTTTAGAACAATTATCTGTCCTTCACAGGAACAGCAGGAACCTCTCCCAATAGCAGTAGGAGATGATTTTAGAACAATAATCTGTCCCTCACAGCACGGGCAGGAACCTCTCCCTCTAGCAGTTTGATGATGATATTAGAACAATAATCTGTCCCTCACAGCACCAGCAGGAACCTCTCCCTCTAGCAGTATGCAATGATTTTAGAATAATTATCTGTCTTTCACAGGAACAGCAGGAACCTCTTCCTATAGCAGTAGGAGATGATTTTAGAACAATAATCTGTCCCTCAAAGCACCAGCAGGAACCTCTAGCTCTAGCAGTATGCAATAATTTTAGAACAATTATCTTTCCTTTACAGGAACAGCAGGAACCTCTCCCTATAGCAGTAGGAGATGATTTTAGAACAATAATCTGTCCCTCACAGCACGGGCAGGAACCTCTCCCTCTAGCAGTATGTGATGATTTTAGAACAATAATATGTCCCTCACAGCACCAACAGGAACCTCTCCCTCTAGCAGTATGAGAAGATTTTAGAACAATAATCTGTCCCACACAGGAGCAGCAGGAACATCTCCCTATAGCTCTAGGAGATGCTTTTAGAACAATAATCTGTCCTTCACAGCACCAGCAGAAACCTCTCCCTATAGCAGTAGGAGATGATTTTAGAACAATAATCTGTCCCTCACAGCACCAGCAGGAACTTCTCCCTATAACAGAAAGAGCTGATTTTAGAACAATAATCTGTCCCTCACAGCACCAGCAGTAAACTCTCCCTATAGCAGTAGGAGATGATTTTAGAACAATATTCTGTCCCTCACAGCACCAGCAGGAACCTCTCCCTAAAGGACTAGGAGTTGATTTTAAAACAATAATCTGTCCCTCGCAGGAGCAGCAGGAATCTCTCCCTATAGCAGTAGGAGATGACTTTAGAACAATAATCTGTCCCTCTCAGCACCAGCAGGAACCACTCGTTGTAGCAGTATGTGATTGTTTTAGAACAATAATCTGTTCCTCACAGGAGCAGCAGGAACCTCTCCGTATAGCAGTAGGAGATGATTTTAGAACAATAATCTGTCCCTCACAGCACCCACAGGAACCTCTCCCTATAGCAGTAGCAGATGCTTTTAGAACAATAATATGTCCCACAACATACCAGCAGGAACCAATCGTTCTAGCAGTATGTGATGGTTTTAGAACAACAATCTGTCCCTCACAGCACCAGCAGGAACCTCTTCCTAAAGCAGTAGGAGATGAATTTAGAACAATAATCTGTCCCTCACAGCACCAGCAGGAACCTCTCCCTATAACAGTGCGAGATGATTTTAGAACAATAATCTGTCCTTCACAGCACCAGCAGGAACCTCTCCCTCTAGCAGTATGTGATGATTTTTGAACAATAATCTGTCCCTCAAAGCACTAGCAGGTACCTCTCCCTCTAGTAGTATGAGATGATTTTAGAACAATAATCTGTCCCTCACAGCACCAGCAGGAACCTCTAGCTATAGCACTAGGAGATGATTATAGAACAATAATCTGTCCCTCACAGCACCAGCAGGAACCTCTCCCTATAGCAGTAGGAGTTGATTTTAGAACAATAATATGTCCCTCACAGGAGCAGCAATAACCTCTCCCTATAGCAGCAGGAGATTATTTTAGAACAATAATCTGTCCCTCACGGCTGCAGGAGGAACCTCTCCCTATAGCACTAGGAGATGATTTTAGTACAATAATCTGTCCCTCACAGCACCAGCAGGAACCTCTCCTTATAGCACTAGGAGATGATTTTAGAACAATAATCTGTCCCTCAAAGCACCAGAAGGAACCTCTCCCTATAGCAGTAGGAGATGCTTTTAGAACAATAATTTGTCCCTCACAGCAACAGCAGCATGCTCTCCATATAGCACTAGGAGATGATTTTAGAACAATAATCTGTACCTCACAGTACCAGCAGGAAACACTCCCTATAGCAGTAGGAGATGATTTTAGAACAATAATCTGTCCCACACAGCACAAGCAGGAACCTCTCCCTATAGCAGTAGCAGATGCTTTTAGAACAATAATATGTCCCTCAACGCACCATCAGGAACCTCTCCTTCTAGCAGTATGTGATGATTTTAGAACAACAATCTGTCCCTCACAGCACCAGCAGGAACATCTTCCTTAAGCAGTAGGAGATGAATTTAGAACAATATTCTGTCCTTCACAGCACCAGCAGGAACCTCTCCCTCTAGCAGTATGCAATGATTTTAGAACAATTATCTGTCCTTCACAGGAACACCAGGAACCTCTCCCTGCAGCAGTAGGAGATGATTTTAGAACAATTATCTGTCCTTCACAGGAACAGCAGGAACCTCTCCCTATAGCAGTAGGAGATGATTTTAGAACAATAATCTGTCCCTCACAGTACGGGCAGGAACCTCTCCCTCTAGCAGTTTGATGGTGATATTAGAACAATAATATGTCCCTCACAGCACCAACAGGAACCTCTCCCTTTAGCAGTATGAGAAGATTTTAGAACAATAATCTGTCCCTCACAGCACCAGCAGGAACCTCTCCCTCTAGCAGTATGCAATGATTTTAGAACAATTATCTGTCCTTCACAGGAACAGCAGGAACCTCTCCCTATAGCAGTAGGAGATGATTTTAGAACAATAATCTGTCCCTCAAAGCACCAGCAGGAACCTCTACCTCTAGCAGTATGCAATGATTTTAGAACAATTATCTTTCCTTCACAGGAACAGCAGGAACCTCTCCCTATAGCAGTAGGAGATGATTTTAGAACAATAATCTGTCCCTCACAGCACAGGCAGGAACCTCTCCCTCTAGCAGTATGAGAAGATTTTAGAACAATAATCTGTCCCACACAGGAGCAGCAGGAACATCTCCCTATAGCTCTAGGAGATGCTTTTAGAACAATAATCTGTCCTTCACAGCACCAGCAGAAACCTCTCCCTATAGCAGTAGGAGATGATTTTAGAACAATAATCTGTCCCTCACAGCACCAGCAGGAACCTCTCCCTACAGCACTAGGAGATGATTTTAGAACAATAATCTGTCCCTCACAGCACCAGCAGGAACTTCTCCCTATAACAGAAAGAGCTGATTTTAGAACAATAATCTGTCCTTCACAGCATCAGCAGTAAACTCTCCCTATAGCAGTAGGAGATGATTTTAGAACAATAATCTGTCCCTCACAGCAGCAGGAGGAACCTCTCCCTCTAGCAGTATGTGATGATTTCAGAACAATATTCTGTCCCTCACAGCACCAGCAGGAACCTCTCCCTAAAGGACTAGGAGTTGATTTTAAAACAATAATCTGTCCCTCGCAGGAGCAGCAGGAATCTCTCCCTATAGCAGTAGGAGATGACTTTAGAACTATAATCTGTCCCTCTCAGCACCAGCAGGAACCACTCGCTCTAGCAGTATGTGATTGTTTTAGAACAATAATCTGTTCCTCACAGGAGCAGCAGGAACCTCTCCCTATAGCAGTAGGAGATGATTTTAGAACAATAATCTGTCCCTCATAGCACTGGCAGGAACCTCTCCCTCTAGCAGTATGTGATCATTTTAGAACAATAATCTGTCCCTCACAGCACCCGCAGGAACCTCTCCCTATAGCAGTAGCAGATGCTTTTAGAACAATAATATGTCCCACAACATACCAGCAGGAACCAATCGTTCTAGTAGTATGTGATGATTTTAGAACAACAATCTGTCCCTCACAGCACCAGCAGGAACCTCTTCCTAAAGCAGTAGGAGATGAATTTAGAACAACAATCTGTCCCTCACAGCACCAGCAGGAACCTCTCCCTATAACAGTGCGAGATGATTTTAGAACAATAATCTGTCCCTCACAGCACCAGCAGGAACCTCTCCCTCTAGCAGTATGTGATGATTTTTGAACAATAATCTGTCCCTCAAAGCACTAGCAGGAACCTCTCCCTCTAGCAGTATGAGATGATTTTAGAACAATAATCTGTCCCTCACAGCACCAGCAGGAACCTCTCCCTATAGCACTAGGAGATGACTATAGAACAATAATCTGTCCCTCACAGCACCAGAAGGAACCTCTCCCTATAGCAGTAGGAGATGCTTTTAGAACACTAATTTGTCCCTCACAGCAACAGCAGAATGCTCTCCATATAGCACTAGGAGATGATTTTAGAACAATAATCTGTACCTCACAGCACCAGCAGGAAACACTCCCTATAGCAATAGGAGATGATTTTAGAACAATAATCTGTCCCACACAGCACAAGCAGGAACCTCTCCCTATAGCAGTAGCAGATGCTTTTAGAACAATAATATGTCCCTCAACGCACCATCAGGAACCTCTCCTTCTAGCAGTATGTTATGATTTTAGAACAACAATCTGTCCCTCACAGCACCAGCAGGAACATCTTCCTTAAGCAGTAGGAGATGAATTTAGAACAATATTCTGTCCTTCACAGCACCAGCAGGAACCTCTCCCTCTAGCAGTATGCAATGATTTTAGAACAATTATCTGTCCTTCACAGGAACACCAGGAACCTCTCCCTACAGCAGTAGGAGATGATTTTAGAACAATAATCTGTCCCTCACAGCACCAGCAGGAACCTGTACCTCTAGCAGTATGCAATGATTTTAGAACAATTATCTGTCCTTCACAGGAACAGCAGGAACCTCTCCCTATAGCAGTAGGAGATGATTTTAGAACAATAATCTGTCCCTCACAGCACGGGCAGGAACCTCTCCCTCTAGCAGTTTGATGGTGATATTAGAACAATAATATGTCCCTCACAGCACCAACAGGAACCTCTCCCTCTAGCAGTATGAGAAGATTTTAGAACAATAATCTGTCCCTCACAGCACCAGCAGGAACCTCTCCCTCTAGCAGTATGCAATGATTTTAGAACAATTATCTGTCCTTCACAGGAACAGCAGGAACCTCTCCCTATAGCAGTAGGAGATGATTTTAGAACAACAATCTGTCCCTCAAAGCACCAGCAGGAACCTCTACCTCTAGCAGTATGCAATGATTTTAGAACAATTATCTTTCCTTCACAGGAACAGCAGGAACCTCTCCCTATAGCAGTAGGAGATGATTTTATTTCAATAGATTTTTATTGAAGAATAGATCATATCCAAACATACAGATACAGTGAATATGTTAAAGTCTAGACCTATAGAGGTCTGAGGCATTTTACAAAACTGAAGGTTATCAAATGTTAAACAAAGAGTGATAAAATACCATCCGAGAAGGCCCCGACCCTACTGTGGGCTAGGCCCCTGTCTAACATCAGGGGTGTTCATGAGCGACCCCTCCCCAACCCCCAAGGACCACGCCCCAAATGGGATCATACTGTGCAGTGGCCCCGAGGGTGGGGAGGGCCCGTCCCCCCTACGTCCTGCCCTCAGTAAGACATACCTAGGTGGGGACTCCTCGGCCCGCGAAAAAACACTACGCTCCGCTTGGCGCGGCCATCCCTAAGGAGAGGGGCTCATGACCCCCCTACCAGGCATGGCTAGGAGGCCCCGGACCTCATCCGAGGAGCTAGAAAATACGACAACCAACATGTGAAACAAAACGAATCAACTGGCTTACAGAGCAAATGAAAAGGGACCCAGGGTGCCCAAAAAGGAGGAGCCCTAATGGTCAAACCTCTTCCTGATGACATTAGCTACTGCATTCTGACTACCCTTCCATCGCTCAACGTAAACTGTGTCCTATAAAGGACATTCTTAACAGGTCCAGAAAGAGGAAAGGAAGAAAGAGAGAGAAGAAATCAGGTAGACAGGGAGAGTAGAGAGAGAAGAGCAAGAGGTAGGGGGAAACAAGGGGAAAGAGGTGTCAGGAAGGGGTAAAGCCCACTATCAGGTCAGGGGTCCCTACCCAATATAGCATATTTTATGTCCGGGCCAAATAGGCCAGCCAGGGTTCCCAAATTGCGTCATCTTTCTCTTCTAAGTCTAGGAGAATGCTAGCCGTCTTCTCTTGGGTCATAATCCAAGAGATTTTCCTCTTAGTCTGAAGAAAAGAAACAGAGGGTTTTTTCCAGGCTCTAGCCACCGATAACTTGGTGCCCGCAAGGATAAAAGATATGAGCCGTTTGGATGATTTCGGTATAGCCGAGCCAAACATATTAAAAAGGGCCATCTGGGGGGATTTTGGAATTGAGAGGCCAGTAACTTTCCTTATTAAGTGAAAAATTTTGTTCCATAGGCCCCTAATCTTGGGACATTCCCACCAGATGTGAATCATGGACCCAGTCATACCACATTGGCGAAAGCATAGAGGAGAGGAACTAGGGAACATCCTGGCTAGCCTAAGAGGCACTAGGTACCATCTTGTTAAAACCTTAATGTTTGCCTCAACTATGGCGGTGTTACATAGGCCCTTCGAGGAGGCCAAAAAAGCTCTGTGCCACGACTCAGGGCTCAGCTCCACTCCGAGCTCCTCTTCCCAATCCCTCATATATTTAGTTTTACCGGTAGAGAAGGCCAGGGAGCGATAAATAACTGAAATGCCCCCCCTCTGTTCCATAGGCTAACCACACCACTGTTCGTAAGCTGTAAGCGGTAGAGGAGAGCTGTCATTCCTGCAAAGGGACCTGATGAAGTGATATATCTGCATATGCCTGAATCTTTCCGTACTGGGCATGTCTAATTTGCTGGTGCAATAAGTCGCCGTAAGGGGGCCCCTAGGGTTAACAAAGTGGCCGATTCTATACATGCCTTTATCCAGCCACCAGCGAAAGGCTGAGATGTCCAACCCCGGAACAAAGAGGGGATTATGGAATAGATGGGAGAGCGGTTGCCAGGAGGAGACTAGCGAGGGAGAGGACTTCAAGCTGACCCAGAGAGAGAAGGAGTGGGATAAGGTAGGGGCTAATATCGGGGGTCTCGCCTTTGGGGCTTGCCATAGTAAGAAGTCAATGGTGTGATTAGGGATAGCAAGCCTTTCCATCCGAGCCCAATCTGGGAGAGAATTTTTAAAGTATATGGAAGAAAGTTGGGCTAGTTGCGCTGCCTGATAATACCATGTGAGGTTGGGAAGATTAATTCCCCCTTGATCCTTGGGCCTAAACAGAGTTTCTTTGCTCAATCTGTGTCCCTTTGGGGCTATAATCGGGGATGGAATAGGGTGAGGAAGAGAGAGACCCAGTCGAACTTCAGGAGAGGGAGCGATCAGAGGAGGACCGTTGGCGAGAGGGTAGATAAGGTATTAGGGGAGAAACAAGGCCCCAACCTGTAGAGTCGGAAAGCGACCACCGACCTATTTCCGTACATATCTTAGCCGGTGAAACAATTGGGATCCCCGGGGGAATGCCGCTGAATAACGTG
>BLSH010024062.1:126540-138036 GCA_018402905.1 Glandirana rugosa
AACGCGGAGTTTAGGTCAGAATTCAGGAGATGACCCTCCCGTAGATAGTTGAAGAAGCGTGCCATGTAGGGCGCGAGCGTGTCCATAAAATGCTTATAATATGGGACAGCAAACCCGTCTGGGCCAGGTGCCGAGCTGGGTCTTAGTGACTTGATAACTTGTCTAATCTCCTCCACCGAGATAGAGGCCTCTAGTTCGTCCCTGTGCTGTTCTTTTAGAGTAGAGATATGTAGGGAGTTTAAGAGTGAACTGGTCTTATCCTCCTGCTCCTGTTTTCGGTCCCCCTTATAAAGGTTCCCATAGAATTTCTGGAATGCAGCCAGGATTTTCTGGGGATTTTGGGAGAGCGAGCCGTCCTGAATTTTAATTTTGGGTATGGCGTGTAGTTTCATTTTAGGACTCAGTCTGTGAGCTAGCATGGACCCAATTTTATCTCGGTGGAGGTAGAATTTTCCTCCTTCCCACCTGAGTTGTTTTTCTGCCCTAGTCGTAAGGGCGAGGTTCAAGGCCGTACGAGCTTTCTCTAGCTTACCTTGTGAGGAGTAGGAAGGTGAGCCTTTGTAATGTGTGCTAGCTTGGAGGAAGTCTTTCTCTAACTGTTTTATCTCTATGTGTTTAGCTCTCCGCAATCTTGAGGAGAGTTGTATTAGTGTCCCTCTAATTGAGGATTTATGCGCTGCCCATAGAGTCAACGGGGAGACCTCCTTAGTGTCATTCAATTGGAAGTATTCCTGAATGGCTTTGTTTATTTCTGTGGCATGGGCAGGATTACTAAGTAAAGAGGTATTCAGTCTCCAAGAAAAAGGTCTCTGAGCAGCGTCGGTTCTGTGAAGTAGCAGGACAAGACAAGAGTGGTCTGAAAGAGCAGAGTCTTTAATGAATGCTTTGCTAACCCTGGGGATATGAGTGCTATGCATGAAAAAGTGATCTATTCTAGCAAATGTCTGGTGAGGGTGAGAGAAGTGGGTGTAGTCCTTAACAGAGGGATTCATTTCCCTCCAGATGTCCACCAGGCCTAGGCCAAAAATTTTTTTGGCTACCTTCAGGCTCTGCCTCGATGGGTTTATATGATCCCTGCCCGGAGGGCGCGATTTGTCAAGACTCTTGTCAAAGGCGGTATTTGAGCCCCCCCATATATCACAATTCCAGCTGCAAAGGAGCTGGTGGCAGAGAAGAGGGAGTCAAAGAATTTTGCTTGTCCCTTATTCGGGGCATAATATGAGATGAATGTATAAAGTTGATTGTCCAGGAGGCCCTTGACTAACAAGTAACGGCCCTCTGGGTCTTTCAGTACCTTTGAACAAGAGAATTGAGTGTTGCGTGAGAAAAAGATCCAAACCCCTTTGGTCTTATTAGGTGCGCTCGCAAGGAACCAGGTGGTGTACGAACGGTGCACAAAGGATGGAGAATATGAGGCGGGAAAGTGAGTTTCCTGCAACATGACCACGTCCATCTTCTGAGCAGCGTAGTACTGAAAAGTTTTTTTCCGCTTAACTGGGGAGTTCAGTCCCTGAATGTTGTGTGAGGCTATACGTAATCGGTTGGTGGTGGTGGTGTGATCAGCCATGGAGCCTAGTAAGAGGGGGACATCCCGACCCCCAATCGCTTACCTGAAACCTAGAAGGGAGGAAGGAACACCTGGGAGACCTGAAGGAGATTCCATTCCCGACACCAGGAGAGAGAGGAAGAATCTGAGGAGAAGGGGAGAGAAGAGATTGTGGTAAAAAAATGTAAAAATCCGTGCAATCTGAGTTTAGTGACTAAACCAAGCTAATAATGGACATAAATATTCAGCAGCTATGCACAAGGTCATACATCAGAACAAACCCCAAAAGACACAATAGAAAAAAGGTGCAGCGCTAGTTCATCCTTGAACACCTATCATTCCCTGGATGTATTGACTAATAGACTGTCGATTTATTGATTGAACTAGCGCTGCACCTTTTTTCTATTGAGAGAAGAGATTAGTATGAGGTTGATAGGGAGTAGAACACAGAGGCAGTGTGAGTATGAGTGGCATACTCCAAAGGTGAAACAGAATCATCCCCACTGAAAGTGGGAGCGTCCTGACCCAGATAATGCAAAAGTGCATTCACCAAGGGCAGGAGGAGGCGCTAGCAACCCTTCCAGGCAGCGCGCTCCCAGTACTAAGCTCAAATAAACAGCAAAAATAGTAAGCATAAAAAACATAAATAACATCAAGTAAATATAAGTTCCGACCGGAATCAAGTGACAAAGCCACCTTAACTGAATTGTGGAGTTATTGTGGTGCATGACCCAGACTAAGGTGATGCAGCACCCTAACCCCTCAAACAGGAGGAGGACACAAAAAACAAAATGAAAAAACAAAAAGGGGGGGGAAAGGCAATCTCCAGGGAGCAAAATATGTATGGACATAGCTGCTGCATGGAGACATATGTGGAAAGGACCCCCCGGGAAAGGAGAAAGTCCCTCAGAGTCCAACAGAGTACCAGTCACTAACAATTTATGGGGGTGGAGAGGTCCAAGAAAAGTCCGAGCCCCTCCACCCTACCGGAAAAACAAAAGCATCGTTGTAGGGCAGTTCGCCACATCTCAGGGTAAGAAGAAAATTCAGGATTAATGAGCAAAGGAGTCGACCAGGGATGAAGACTAGAAGACCTTTTCAGGGTGGTAGGCCTTCCTTGGCCTTCTTGAGCTTAGGCTTTTGCCAGAGAGTGGTGAGAGGACTTGAGGGAGGAGGGCGTTTGGACAGGCCCGTGGCAGAGGTTTGCATTGGGGAGGGGGGATCTTTGGATAGAATCCCTAGATGCTGCAGCAGCCTCTCTCCTTCCTGAAACGATGAAAATCTGTGTGTTTTGTTTTGGAAGTCAAATTTCAGCCCAAAAGGGAATTGCCATCCATACTTGATTTCTTTCTGAGACAACAAAGTGAGGAGTGGTTTTAGGGACCTCCATTTCTGTATAGTGTAGGGAGAGAGGTCGGCAAAGATTTGCACCGAGTGACCTAGAAGTTTGAGCTGGGGGATAGCACGTGCTCTCGTCATGATCTCCTCTTTGGTGCTGTAATAGTGGGGTTTTACCACTATGTCTCTCGGGAGACCATCTGAGCGGAGGGGGCCCAGGGCCCTGTGGGCCCGGTCTAGCTCCATCTTATGAGGTCGAATGTCCGGTATGAGAGATTTCATTAGGGTTTGAACCGCTTCGTGGATATTTTTGACTTCTTCAGGTAGTCCTCTTATTCTAAAGTTGAGTCTCCTCGACCTATTCTCTAGGTCATCAATTTTCGCTAGCGCCCCCTCCAGGCGAGTGTGAAGTTCCTGGATGATGTTAGAGTTCTGGTTGACTCGGGTGACAGTAGAGTCCACTTTTGTTTCCATTTCCTCTATGCGGGCCCCTAACATATGAAGGTCTGATTTGATCTCCGATGTTATCCTTGTTGCTGTCTGGGCCAGGCCTCTTTCAAGAAGTGCAGCAAACTTCTGGAACATGAGAGACATGTCTTGAGCCTGGGAAGGATGAGGATCTATGCCCCTAGGGTGTAGGGCATGAGTGACTTGCTCCGTGCTAGGAGACTGAAGAATCTCCTCTATGGTGTGGTTCAGCAGGGAGACAGTGGAGGCTGGGGAAGGAGGCATGGAGAGATCCACGTCGCCCCCTATGGGGGCATGATGAGATGTGTCATCCCACACTGGGGAGCCGGGAAACTCTGAGGGTCCCCCCTCTGAAGCTTGTTGTTCAAAAGGCATGTTGTTAGAAGAGGTCTGTCCGTATTGAGTTTGCAGGTTGCGCTTGACGGTTTTGGCCCACATGCAGTGAGAGAAGTCAGTGGCACTACTGTGCTGTGAGAATGGGGCAGATTTACTCCCCCGAGGCTGAGGGGGCTCTTGTGTATGCTCTGGCAGGCTATGGAGGCCGAAGAGGAGGAGAGGAAAAAAAAAGCTGTCGGCAGGGAAATAAGCTTGCTAAAACAAAGGTTAAAAGGGGGGAGAGTGCAAGGAGATCAGAGAACAAAAATAAGATTTCTCCTAGTGAGGCCGGTAGTTCAGGACCAAGGTTCTTATGAATTCAGTCACTTGGGTGTACTTTATCTCCCAGTCCGGATAAAGGAATGCTAGAGGCCCTTCCGTCCGGCAGACAGAGCCCGGCTGGCAATGGGGGGGCCTGTGGGGGAAGGCCGCATCAGATGAGGCAGCGTCTGTGAGGGTCACACCGTCAGGGGGCCCGTGCTATAGAGAGCTTTGGGTAACAAAGGTCCCTGGGAGGGCTGGATCCGAAGAAACTTCTGCGATGCTGCGGGATTGAGTGTGTGTGAGGCGTTAGCACCTTACCGCCGCCATCTTAGGAGCCGCGGCCTCGGCGTCCTGCTTCGGTCTCCGGCACTGAGCCTTCTCCCAGAATGTCCCCGGGCCCTCCCGTGATGGTCCCTGGTGTGAGGGTGAGGTTGTTGAGGCGCGGGTAGGAAGCTGATCCCGGTCGGAACGCTGCAGGGAACGCTGGCTGCTGGAAAGGCGCGGAGCTCTGGTGTTAGGCGTCCATCACCGAGCCTCGCGCATGCGCACTCTAGGAGATGATTTTAGAACAATAATCTGTCCCTCATAGCACGGGCAGGAACCTCTCCCTCTAGCAGTATGTGAGGATTTTAGAACAATAATATGTCCCTCACAGCACCAACAGGAACCTCTCCCTCTAGCAGTATGAGAAGATTTTAGAACAATAATCTGTCCCACACAGGAGCAGCAGGAACATCTCCCTATAGCTCTAGGAGATGCTTTTAGAACAATAATCTGTCCTTCACAGCACCAGCAGTAAACTCTCCCTATAGCAGTAGGAGATGATTTTAGAACAATAACCTGTCCCTCACGGCAGCAGCAGGAACCTCTCCCTCTAGCAGTATGTGATGATTTCAGAACAATATTCTGTCCCTCACAGCACCAGCAGGAACCTCTCCCTAAAGGACTAGGAGTTGATTTTAAAACAATAATCTGTCCCTCGCAGGAGCAGCAGGAATCTCTCCCTATAGCAGTAGGAGATGACTTTAGAACTATAATCTGTCCCTCTCAGCACTAGCAGGAACCACTCACTCTAGCAGTATGTGATTGTTTTAGAACAATAATCTGTTCCTCACAGGAGCAGCAGGAACCTCTCCCTATAGCAGTAGGAGATGATTTTAGAACAATAATCTGTCCCTCATAGCACTGGCAGGAACCTCTCCCTCTAGCAGTATGTGATCATTTTAGAACAATAATCTGTCCCTCACAGCACCCGCAGGAACCTCTCCCTATAGCAGTAGCAGATGCTTTTAGAACAATAATATGTCCCACAACATACCAGCAGGAACCAATCGTTCTAGCAGTATGTGATGATTTTAGAACAACAATCTGTCCCTCACAGCACCAGCAGGAACCTCTTCCTAAAGCAGTAGGAGATGAATTTAGAACAACAATCTGTCCCTCACAGCACCAGCAGGAACCTCTCCCTATAACAGTGCGAGATGATTTTAGAACAATAATCTGTCCCTCACAGCACCAGCAGGAACCCCTCCCTCTAGCAGTATGTGATGATTTTTGAACAATAATCTGTCCCTCAAAGCACTAGCAGGAACCTCTCCCTATAGCACTAGGAGATGACTATAGAACAATAATCTGTCCCTCACAGCACCAGCAGGAACCTCTCCCTATAGCAGTAGGAGTTGATTTTAGAACAATAATCTGTCCCTCACAGGAGCAGCAATAACCTCTCCCTATAGCAGCAGGAGATGATTTTAGAACAATAATCTGCCCCTCACGGCTGCAGGAGGAACCTCTCCCTATAGCACTAGGAGATGATTTTAGAACAATAATCTGTCCCTCACAGCACCAGCAGGAACCTCTCCTTATAGCACTAGGAGATGATTTTAGAACAATAATCTGTCCTTCACAGCACCAGAAGGAACCTCTCCCTATAGCAGTAGGAGATGATTTTAGAACAATAATTTGTCCCTCACAGCAACAGCAGAATGCTCTCCCTATAGCACTAGGAGATGATTTTAGAACAATAATCTGTACCTCACAGCACCAGCAGGAAACACTCCCTATAGCAGTAGGAGATGATTTTAGAACAATAATCTGTCCCTCACAGCACAAGCAGGAACCTCTCCCTATAGCAGTAGCAGATGCTTATAGAACAATAATATGTCCCTCAACGCACCATCAGGAAACTCTCCTTCCAGCAGTATGTGATGATTTTAGAACAACAATCTGTCCCTCACAGCACCAGCAGGAACCTCTTCCTAAAGTAGTAGTAGATGAATTTAGAACAATAATCTGTCCCTCACAGCACCAGCAGGAACCTCTCCCTCTAGCAGTATGCAATGATTTTGGAACAATTATATGTCCTTCACAGGAACAGCAGGAACCTCTCCCTATAGCACTAGGAGATGATTTTACAACAATATTCTGTCCCTCAAAGCAACAGCAGGAACCTCTCCCTATAGCAGTAGGAGATGATTTTAGAACAATAATTTGTCCCTCACAGGAGCAGCAGGAACCTCTCCGTATAGCATTAGGAGATGATTTTTAGAACAATAATCTGTCCCTAGTAACAGCAACAAGGTTGGAAGTAGCCGCACTTCCATCCTTGTTGCTGTTACTACTTATTTGCTTCATCAGCCTGCATCTGCCCTTGTGAGTCAGCACACCAGATCCACACGAGCTGTGCTACCCTCTGAGCGGTGAGCCTGCAATAATCGGTCCCTCACAGCACCAGCAGGAACCTCTCCCTATAGCACCAGAAGATGATTTTAGAACAATAATCTGTCCCTCACAGCAACAGCAGGAACCTCTCCCTATAGCACTAGGAGATGATTTTAGAACAATAGTCTGTCCCTCACAGGAGCAGCAATAACCTTTCCATATAGCATTAGGAGATAATTTTAGAACAATAATCTGTCCCTCACAGCACCAGCAGGAACCTCTCCCTATAGCAATAGGAGATGATTTTAGAATAATAGTCTGTCCATCACAACACCAGCAGGAACCTCTCCCTATAGCACTAGGAGATGGTTTTAGAACAATAATCTGTCCCTCACAGCAACAGCAGGAACCTCTCCCTATAGCACTAGGAGATGATTTTAGAACAATAATCTGTTCCTCACAGCACCAGTAAACTGTACCTAGTCCAGTATCAGATGGTTTTAGAACACTAAGCTTTCCCCTCACCGCACCACCGCCAGGAACCCGTCTGTAATGGAGGATCAGATGATATTAGATCGGTAATCTATCCCTCACAGCACTAGTAAACTCTACCTAGTCCCGTATCAGATCGTTTTAGAACACTAATCTTTCCCCTCACAGCACTGCCAGGAACCTGTCTGTAATGGAGGATGAGATGATATTAGATTGGTCATCTATTCCTCACAGCACTAGTAAACTCTACCTAGTCCAGTATCAGATGGTTTTAGATCGCAAGCTTTCCCCTCACAGCACCGCCAGGAATCTGTCTGTAATGCAGGATGAGATGATATTAGATCGGTAATCTATTCCTCACAGCAGTACTAAACTCTACCTAGTCCAGTATCAGATTATTTTAGAACGCTAATCTTTCCCCTCACAGCATCTCCAGGAACCTGTCTGTAATGGAGGATGAGATGATATTAGATCGGTCACCTATCCCTCATAGCACTAGTAAACTCTACCTAGTTCAGTATCAGATCGTTTTAGAACGCTAATCTTTCCCCTCACAGCACAGCCAGGAATCTGTCTGTAATACAGAATGAGATCATATTAGATCGATAATCTATCCCTCACAGTGCCGGCAGCATCCTCTCCCTTAGATGGCTTCTAAGGACAAACGAGTGAAACGCTTGTTGATTGGCTGCCCTACAGCTATTCAACAGGTGCCAAAAATAGTCTGCATCACATGATGCACTGGTCAATCACAGCCATGCCATTAGTAGGCATGGCTGTGATGGCTTCTAAGAGGAAACAAGTAAAACACTTGTTGATTGGCTGCCCTGCAGCTATAGAAAGGGCGTGAAAAATAACTGAATACCAAACTCGAACCAGGACTTTTTTCAAATGTCCGGTTTCAGGTATGGGGCACGGACACCCCAAAGTCCGGTATGGACCCGAACTTTACAGTCCGGGTTCGCTCAACTCTGCTGACAATAAATGTGTACGGGCAATAACCGTGTACTGACAATAACTGTGTACTGGCTGGCGGCAATACCTGTGTCCTGGCAATAACTGTGTATTGGCTGGCAGCAATACCTGTGTACTGGCAATAACTGTGTACTGGCTGGTGGCAATACCTGTTTACTGGCAATACCTGTGTACTGGCAGGTGACAATACCTGTTTACTGGAAATACCTGCATACTAGGAATAACTGTTTACTGCCTGGTCGCAATACCTGTGTACTGGCAATACCTGTGTGGTGGCTGGTGGTAATACCTGTGTACTGGCAATACCTGTGTACTGGCAATAACTGTGTACTGGCAATACCTGTGTACTGGCTGCCGGCAATAACTGTGTACTGGGAATACCTGTGCACTGGCTGGTGGCAATACCTGTGTACTGGCAGTACCTTTGTACAGTCTGGTGGCAATACCTGTGTAATGGCAATATCTGTGTACTGGCTGGCAGCAATACCTGTGTACTGGCAATAACTGTGTACTGGCAATACCTGTATACCGGCTGGCGGCAATACTTGTGTACTGGCAATAACTGTGTACCTGCTGTCGGCAATACCTGTGGACTGGCTGGCGGCAATACCTTTGTACTGGCAATAAATGTGTACTGGCAATACCTGTGTACTGGCTGGTGGCAATACCTGTGTACTGGCAATACTGTGTACTGGTTGGCGGCAAAACCTGTGTACTGGCAAAACCTGTGTACTGGCAGGTGGCAATACCTGTGTACTGGCAATACCTGTGTACTGGCTGACGGCAATACCTGTGTACTGCTAATAACTGTGTACTGGCAATACCTGTGTACTGGCTGGCGGCAATACCTGTGTACTGGTAATAACTGTGTACTGGCAATACCTGTGTACTGGCTGGCGGCAATACCTGTGTACTGGCTGATGGCAATACCTGTGTACTGACAACACCTGTGTACTGGCTGGCGGCAATACCTGTGCACTGGCAATACCTGTGTACTGGCTGGTGACAATACCTGTGTACTGGCAATAACTGTGTACTGGCAATACCTGTGTACTGGCTGGCAGCAATACCTTTTGTACTGACAATACCTGTGTACTGGCAATAAACGTGTACTGGCAATAACTGTGTGCTGGCTGGTGGCAATACCTGTGTACTGGCAATACCTGTGTACTGGCTGGTGGCAATAATTGTGTACTGGCAATAACTGTATACTGACTGGCTGCAATACCTTTGTACTGGCAATACCTGTGAACTGACTGACAGCAATACCTTTGTACTGGCAATACCTGTGTACTGGCAATACCTGTGTACTGGAAATAGCTATGTACTGGCTGGCGGCAATACCTGTGTACTGGCAATACCTGTGTACTGGCTGGCGGCAATACTTGGGTACTGACAATACCTGTGTACTGGCTGGCAGCAATACCTGGGTACTGGCAATAGCTGTGTACTGGCTGGCAGCAATACTTGTGTACTTGCAATAACTGTACTTGCTGACGGCAATACCTGTGTACTGGAAACACCTGTGTACTGGCTGGCGGCATTACCTGCTTATTGGCAATACCTGTGTACTGGCTGGTGGCAATACCTGTGTACTGACAATAACTGTGTACTGGCAATACCTGTGCACTGGCTGGCAGCAATATCTGTGTACTGACAATTACTGTGTAATGGCAATAACTGTGTACTGGCTGGCGGCAATACCTGTGTACTGGCAATACCTATGTACTGGCAATAACTGTGTACTGGCTGGCTGCAATATCTGTGTACTGACAGTACCTATGTACTGGCTGGCTACAATACCTGTGTACTGATAACACCTGTGTACTGACTGGCGGTAATACCTGTGCACTTGCAATACCTGTGTACTGGCTGGTGGCAATACCTGTGTACTGGCAATAACTGTGTACTAGCAATACCTGTGTACTGGCCAGCCGCAACACCTTTTGTACTGACAATAGCTGTGTACTGGCAATAAATGTGTACTTGCAATAACTGTGTACTAGCTGGAGGCAATAATTGTGTACTGGCAATACCTGTGAACTGGCTGGTGGCAATACCTTTGTACTGGCAATACCTGTGTACTGGCAATAACTGTGTACGTGCTGGTGGCAATACCTGTGTACTGGCAATACCTGTGTACTGGCTGAAGGCAATACCTGGGTACTGGCAATACCTATGTACTGGCTGGCTGTAATACCTATGTACTGGCAATACCTGTGTACTGGATGGCAGCAATACCTGTGTACTGGCAATAACTGTGTACTTGCTGGCGGCAATACCTGTGTACTGGCAACACCTGTGTAATGTCTGGTGGCAATACCTGTGTGCTGGTAATACCTGTGTACTGGCCGGTGGCAATACCTGTGTACTGGCAAAAACTGTGTACTGACAATAACTGTGTACTGGCTGGCAGCAATACCTGTGTACTGGATGGGGGCAATACCTGTGTACTGGCTGGCTGCAATACCTGTGTACTGTCAGTACCTGTGTTCTGGCTGGCTACAATACCTGTGTACTGCCAATACCTGTGTACTGGCTGGCTGCAATACCTGTGTACTGGCTGGCGACAATACCTGTGCACTGGCAATAACTGTGTACTGGCTGGTGGCAATACCTGTGTACTGTAAATAACTGTGTACTGGCAATACATGTGTACTGGCTGGCTGCAATACCTTTGTACTGACAATAACTGTTTACTGGCAATAACCGTGTACTGGCAATAACTGTGTACTGGCTGGCGGCAATACCTGTGTAATGGCAATACCTGTGTACTGGCTGGCGGCAATACCTGTGTACTGGCAATACCTGTGTACTGGCTGGTGGCAATACCTGGGTACTGGCAATACCTGTGTACTGGCTGATAGCAATACCTGTGTACTGGCAATACCTATGTACTGGCTGGTGGCAATACCTGTGTACTGACAATAACTGTGTACTGGCAATACCTGTGTACTGGCTGATAGCAATACCTGTGTACTGGCAATACCTATGTACTGGCTGGTGGCAATACCTGTGTACTGACAATAACTGTGTACTGGCAATACCTGTGTACTGGCTGGCGGAAATACCTGTGCATGTATTCATAACAGTCATGTGTCCATAACATCGGTCGGTCATGCGTCCATAACGTCGGTCGGTCATGTGTCCATAATGTCGGTTGGTCGTGTGTCCATAACGTAGGTCGGTCATGTGTCCATAACATCGGTCGGTCATGTGTCCATAACGTCGGTCGGTCATGTGTCCATAATGGTCATGTGTCAATAACGGTCATGTGTCAATAACAGTCATGTGTCCATAAAGGCGGTCGGTCATGTGTCCATAACGGTCATGTGTCAATAACAGTCATGTGTCCATAACGGTGGTCGGTCATGTAT